>WBMZ01013246.1:0-145772 GCA_013400975.1 Atrichornis clamosus | reverse complement strand
TCTAGCAAAACCACGACAATTAGCATGACCGATTGGAAATGCAGGAATGTCTGACCTTTACTAAAAGTCCAACTGCCAACCATGCATATTCAGGAGTCCAGTGGTTAGTCATTCAGCTCTAAAGGATATGACAAACACAAGCGGGACATTATAGACAAAGCTTCTCTGATTTTATCTTTTTATTGCTATACACATATGCATGGACTGAAGTAGGAATTCAAGAGGAGTAAGGTATGGTCCCTATTCTGTTTGTTTTCTTCAGCAAAAAAATGCTTGTCACATTTGATGTGACAGTATGACAGGAGTGTATGCAGGTCCCCTTCAAGAAGTGGCAGGGATGTCACAGAGAGGCCCTTGGCTCAGTACACAAACATGGACTGTGTCTGGTCTTACTGCATACATGCTGTTCATTCCTTTGTGTCAGACACAAAGGATGGGCACCAGCTGTGACTCCACACAGCAAGCCTGTTGCAGCCAAAGTGGTATCTTCTGAGTGCTGCTTTGGAATAAAGACGGCCCAAGATCTCAGTCCTAGTGGATCACCCCTTAAGATGGCTGTGAATGTTTTACTGATATCCCCCATTTGTTGCTGTACTGGAAGAAGTCCTATTTTCCTGGTGAGTCATCTCAGTAAGGAGCTGGCCATCAGCAGCTTCCAGGTGAGTATTTAGAACCTCCCAGAACAGCAGTGCTTCTTCCTCATTCAGAGAGGAGCACTGATGTCCCCCCATAACTACCATCTACAGAGCACAGTGTATGTACAGAAAAACAGAGTGGACAATTGGGAGTTAATCAAGTACTATGTAATGCTTATGGGCTTATCCTTAGTTCTCCAAAGCAGAACTCAGAGAAACCACCAAGACCATCCCACGGCCTTTGAAAGAGTTATGCTCCTTCTTCAGTGAGAAAACTGCAAAACCTCTGAAGCAACATGATCAGGGGTAGTCAACAACCTTCACTGAGAGCCTTCTTTTCTGGAGAGGCAACAAGATGAGGTCCAGCAGACAAATATAGAAACTCATAGGAAAGTTCCAGCCAGCTCAGAAATCACCACTGATACGTCGGTATGAACGACATCGGTCTGCAGTTAATTCTACATTTGTAAAGGAGACATAGAAAGAGCCAGTAGGGGAAATGAATGGGGAAGTTTAATTTGGTAGTATTTCACTCCCACTTAGGAGGCATGCAGATGGCTACACTGAGCTCAGTGAAAAACAGGGTGAGGAATCAAGGAGGGTGAGACTTGGACTTCAGTGTCAGATGGAGTTGCTCATTTATTTCTCTCTGTATCAGTCTGCCTCCTGAGATACTACATAAACAGGTTAAAGGTTTAGATTTTGAAAAAAAGGGATCCACATTATGCAAATATAGCACTTTTTTCACCTGAAGGTCATTTTTGCTGGCTGTAGTTGTTCTAGACAGGCTTTTGCAAAAGAAAAGAATATTCACACTAGTGGCTGGGAAGCCACACTCTATCTGCTGCAAACCAGATGCCGTCAAAAAGCAACTGGGAAGTTTTCTCCCTCCCTTTCCATGTTAAGAGGTCCATAGCAGATTATTTGATAATAGCTGTTTTGATATGATAAATGCTTTCTCCCTGAAAAAGTGACACTTCTCCAAAGTGCGTACAGCCATGTACTGTCATGGTAAGTTACTTTTTAAAGTAATTGCTCTCTTTGTAAGAGGTCATTCTATGTGTTTTTAATAGATTTAGCTGAAACTAAAAAGGCAACTGTGTTAATTTTAAATAAAGCAAATTCTGGGATTTATGAAGTTTTATTAGTTTCTTTGATATGCAGATTTGTATTAGTTGAGCATGAAATAAAAGACCATGCAGGCTGTACATGAGAGATAAGCAGGAGCATCCACATATTCATGCTTCAGCTCTCTTTTTGGGGTAGGCTCTGTATTTACATTACTATGGACACTGTCTGAGGAGTGAGATTGTCACCTGCAGTTTTTAGGCACAGCAAGAGAAGCATGTTAAAGGATTACTTTACTTCTGCTAATTTCTTTCTTAGATTTTCTTTTCAAGCAAACAGCCTAGAAAGTATCTCTTTTCAAAGCAGATATTTTTAAGCGTGAAAATGTGAGGCTTCACAGGGCATTGCATTGCTTACAACAGTTTTGTCTTTAGATTTTGGAAATACCTATACCTGAGTTCTTGTTACCTCCTCAGCTCAGCAAGTATTTTGCACAACAGGTCATGATAATATTTTAGGTAATATACATCAAATAAACATACATATATGTTAATAGGACCTGAACATAAAACATCCTTTGATCCTTTCCACTACCTCAAATTAATTTATAATTTGTGTACCTAATCAGAGTACACAATGACAGCAATGACATTTTACACTCACTTGATTCAAGAGTAAGCAAACATGCAATCCTCAGGGCAATGAAGAGCAAAAGCCCTAATTTTAACTTCATTCAGCTAGTACTTTAAATCCAAGTAATCCATTTCCCAGCCTATGCAATTAATTTTGTTTTCATACATTAGCAGAACAGAGTAACATAGGAATGCATAAGTCAAAAAATCTATTTTTCCCTTGAATTTTAAACAGAGACACCTCAAATCTTGTCCTTCAAATCTCATCAATTATAATTACTGAGTAGACCTTAAAAGTGAAGATGCTGATTCTTTAATTTTCTTACATCCAAAAGTCACGCTATGTAAATGCCCTCTTCCTCTTCCATTTTTTTCCTGGAGAAAAATCCCAGAAAAATGAAAAACTTAAATGAAGTATTTGCAAATTTTACTGATCCAATTTAGCAACTTATTCTATTAACCATATTAGTATGCTCTTAAATGGAATTTGATGTAAGCAGGAACTATAGATTTTATGCCTTCCCTTCAGCTGTTCTCTCTTTTTCTTCCATTAAAACTGCATTTACAGAGGGATCAAGAAATACCACAGAAAACCTTCTAACTAGGTTCCAACATAATACCTTCTTGAATATAGACTAGGTCCTAATTTTTAGAAATGCTTCAGAAATCCACCTTATATCCATGGCATGTTTTTGTAACTTTTATATCTAAGGAACCCAAACTAGATCCACTTACTGCTCCAAACACAGTTATTTAATGTCTTGCAGCAGAGAGACAGTCTGTAGAACAGAGGATACATCTAAACGACAACCAAAGCAACCCAAAATAATGTTGCTCTTGGGCTTACAGCTCTCTATGGCAGAAGTAGACAAGTCTCTAGTCTTCTCTGACCTCCCTGCCCATGTCTGCCTAATGGTCTTCCATGCCATAATGCTGATGGGGCCATGAGGGGCCGGTTTGGTCATGTAGTTTTGTAACAACTTCACTGACACCGTATGAAAATTTCTCTTCACATTTGCTTAGAGGATGCCAGAGACCTAGAAGCAACCCTTCTAGGAAACTCCTATTCCCCTAAAACTTTTGTTGTAAGAGCATATTTCTCTGTGGAATTGTAATTTCTTAGCAATTATTTCTTTTATGCTTCACCGCAGCTTTATAGTAAACAAAAAAAAAAAATTAACATTAAAAAAACCCTGAACCAAACCAGCAAACACACACAACCACTCTGTGTCTTTTACAACCAAAAATGAGAAAGTTGAGCATTAGCTGAAAGTTTGCTGCCATTTCTTAGCTACAACTGAGCATTGAAATACAACAGTAACTCGTGTAAATACTGAGGTGGACTTGCACACTACGAAAGTGCAGCCCTTCTTCCATGAAATCATCTGACACCATGACTGAATCCCAGTGAAACCAAATGTGCTTTCCAAATTGTCTGGGAACAGGGACAAAGAGATTTGACTACTCACATGAAAAGCTTTTGTGTCAGGAAAGATGTGAAACAATGTTGGGTAGACTTACTATAAGGCTGTGGAGGAGGAAATTTCATTAGAGGTTTGAGTGCTGATAAATGACGCAGGCAAAAGGATGTGCAAATATGAGAAAGATATGAATGTTCCTCTAATAAATGAGATTTTGGGAGAGGGGAAAGCTGTAGCATCAGCTATCTTTTCAAAATATAATTTCAAGACCTTTAAACTTCCCCTTCCCCCCACCCCTATGTAAGTCGTCTTTTGTCATTCAGCTCTGAGGAGAAGATCAGACGTCTCATATCTGAACACTTATTTCAGATAGCAGAAATAGCAAAATGTAATGAAAATGTCTTATTAAAAATGTATCATGTGGCAAACTGTGTAATTAAGAGTGTGTTGTATTTATCTCATGTATAGCATACTTAGATTAAGCTATCTAACAGCAGCTTCTTGCAAGATAAGCATATTTTAGGAGCCTGAAATTTCATTTGTAATGACTTGCTTGCATTCTGGTTCTCCTCTAATGAAAACAGGAAATAAGATGAGCATGAATGAATACATTGCTACCAATATGGGAATAAAAAGCCATTTTACTTTTGTTGGAATGCATGCCTAGTAGGTTAAAATAACTACTCTGTTATTTTTCCAGTGTTGTATGTGCTTCCCCCTTCTCTTGTTTCACCATTTCTACAGAGTGCTGACAGTATCCTTCCATCTCATATTTGTGAAGCAAATCTCCCTCCTTGTCCAGGCAGACTCCTCGTTACTGTTATCCCGAAGCTTTAACTGACTGCTTAGTGCTATTCAATATCTGAATATTCTGAAAGACCAATATTCTGCCAGTTCCAGAAATGACTAGCTCAAATGCCTGAAGTTCCACGTGTTGCTTTACTAGAGTCATGGTAGCAGAAATGTCTGCCTGGGTGTGGCTATGAACAGAGAGTGGTTCATTAGGTTGGTTAAGCAAATGATCACCTTATTTCTCATGGGGAAAACACATTTGACCAAATGCTTGTATTGGACACAGCTTTGTTCCCCGAGGAAAAAGTTACATAACCTTTGTGTGCATATTGCCTCCTCTGTGAGTCTGAGGAAAGCTGGATAACTCAATAAGTCAAGTACAGTATACTTGGTCCACATGCATCTCAAAACCAGAACTGTATCAAGTCACGTGGCAAAACGTGCTAGAAATGCCCAAGACTAGGTAAGCAGTGAGGCAACATTTTGTAATTCATTTCCAGACATGCTGAGCTGAAGCAACACAGTATTATGAAATTCATCACAAATTTATATGCATATGAAAGGCAGTAGTTTTTTGTCATGTTTCTGTGAGGGAGCATGATAGAATTATTTGAAACAAATACTTGAGGTTCTAGTAAAGATGCTGTGTAGTGATGTCTGTAATAGCTTATGTCACTACAGACAGTTAAATATAATAATTAACGATGCAACTTTACCACATAATATCCTTCACCATATCTTATGGGAATAGTGACTCTCCTCATTACAATAATACATAATACCATTACCTTTGTGCTTCACGTAAGGACATATTAGACAGGAGCAATAGAATGGATCCAGAGTTTGATGTGCTGGCTAGAGAGTGACACGATTGTACATTGTTACTCTGGAGCAAATGTGAAGAAGATGCTCTATGGCGAGGGGTGGAGGGTGGGGAGGAGGGAGGGCGGACAGGGAGCAGGAGAAGAGAAGGTAACCCCTTTGAGGATCCAAAAAATTCTGCTAACTCCAAGCTATGTTTCCCCTGAAGGTTCAAATTCACAGAACAGCACTGAAGTTTGCCGTAGTGCTGGATCCCCAGGTCCTGCAGCAAATCACCTCACTGTACGTAGCAGAGGAGCATTGCTTGCTTTCAAACACAAATATATTGCAGGTGTCATTCTAGCTGAAGGAAAGAGTAATAGCTGATAAGAAAGCTGTTCCAATCCTTCTCAAGGCACAGATGTGCACAGCCCTCTGCACCCTGCAACATGTTCAAGCAGTCATCAGGAAGCACAACAAAGCCTGGAACTTGCCAAGACAAGTCAGTCATTGTTTTTAGCTAAAATTTGACATGATTGGAACCTATAGAGGGATTTTCAGTCAATTACTGCTAATGGCATTTATTATCAGCATTACCCACTGTTAATCAGAGCAGCCAGTTACAGAACTTTTCAATCACTCTGAGTCCTCACTTTGCCAGTTGACTAAAATATTTTATGTTATCATTTGTGGATGTTACAGGCCTGCGTGCAAAGAGATTTCAGTTTCCTGACAGGCATCTGTGAGAAAGCAAGGCTTTCTCAAGGATGCTGCAGGAAAACAATCTAAAAGTATTGTAAACTATGGTCTTGTTATGAGACCAAAGAAGAAAACATGAGGTAAGAGTTGCTAGGGCCAACCAATCCCTCCGGGGGGTGGCTGGTCAGTGAACCAATGACCTTATGTTAGTCCAGCGTGCTAAGGTATATAAGCACCTTTGTAAATACAATAAAGAGGTCGGTTTGCATCTACATAAGGCCGTCCGTGTCGTTGGTGTCCGGGCTCGCTAGCGACAATCATTAGTCACAAAGCCTCAGCAAACAGCTTGTAAATTTAGATAGAGCCTGGATCTTGAAAAGTTACACCCTGCTTGTGTCTAATTTATCGTCACTGTTTATATTTGTGCCAAGACTTGGCCTTTCTCACTGATCAAGGTTTAAAATACATAGTCATAAAATGTTCTCCTGGAGCGGGCCATTGGATTACTAGTAGAAAATCATGTTCTGCTTAGTGGAGAAAGATATCTTCCTATCTACAAGGCTGGTGTGTTTTGCTTGAGTCATTTAACTTGCTACCTGTACGACTTACTGAAATTGTCATTCATGTCTGTATTCACCAAACTGCAGGACATATTGCATGTATGGTGGTGTAGGAGCCTTGTTCAGGACTCATGAATAGGCTGTCATCAAGAGAGGTCTGGTTCCCCACCTCCCCAGTGGAAGATCTGGTTCTCTCACTTGAACAGAAATAGGAAATACATGCTTTTGTGTGGCAAGCTGTAATATTGGTGGTAATTAGTCTTCCTGGAAAAACAGGAGAGAAGGGAGGGTAACACTTAAAAGCAAAATAATCTCAAGTTAGAACCTCTTTATGTTGTCAGAAAGGGCAGTCTAGTTAGTGATGCATTTGTACTAGGGATGCCCAAAGGGAGGATGGGAGTGCCTTTGTTAACACACCAACCAACACTTTATTAATTCATGCCAGAAGCAGAGTCTGTGGTCCCTCCACAAAGTTCTTGTAACAAAAAGCATTTTAGAAGCTAAATGTTTTCTGGAAATCAATTTAAGATGGCCACTCTGCTTAATCAGCATGAAGTTCAGTTCTGCATCAGATTACTAAAGCATACCATTACCCCCAAGGGCTTAAAATTCCTGCCGTTTCATATCAGTCATTTTGCCATGAGCACTGCAATTCCCATAACATGATCCAGGTCTTGGAAATAAGGGTAGGAACAGTTAAAGTATCAACATTAACTTGTCTGACACAGGCTACACTGATAAAATATGTATTTCCAGATGTTTGGCTTCAGAGCATTATTCAAACTGACATATTGCAAAGATTTATCTTTATCCAGCCTATATGTGATACAACCTGGTCAGACACAACAAAAAATGAAATATTTTCTTTTTAAATAAAATGGAAGATTGTTGAAACCTACAAGAGGCAGTCTGTCCAATTTTGATACCGATTTACCCACGCCCTGGCTGAACTTGGCCAGAAGCGTGTCCGAGGGGAAGGGGCGCCTGGACATTGAGCAGCCCTAGATGCCGGTGCCCATGGCCTGGCATGGACTCAGAGAAGGCCGAACAAGCGAGGTGCTGTTCCCAGAGCCACGTGGGGTACAGTACTTTCCTAGATTTTTTTTATCTTTAACAAGCAACTGTTTTGTTTAAATGGGAATAAAACCAAAACATGCATTTCTTCTTACAAATGGAGTTAGCTCAAGTGTAAACACATAAATTCCTCATCAGTCTGTCTGTGGGCAGATAAGAATTACTGTGTTTGAATGTAATGGTCTCAGGATATGTGTGAGTGCACGTTTATAGGAAGATGTAATAGCTTTGATTAGATCAGTGAACCAGGCTGGGCAACACAAATACGTTTTGGGCACGGTCCCTTCCACAGATATGAAACACAAGTGTGTCTAAGACTGTGCATAATAAGCTATTTACAGTTTTTTGTCTAAAAAAAGCTATTTCTTTACAGCCCTGTGTGCTTCCATGAAATATTTGTGGGTACCTTTGTAAGAAGAAATGCTTGTGCATATTTGGGATCAGATCCTGGACAGTGTCCCAATAAGAAACAGATAGAGAGTGCTCTGTTTTGAATTTGGATGCTCGGACATTGAAGAATTTCCTTTCAAGAGCTTAAATGTGAATTTAAGGAACTGACAGTGACACTGGATATTCTGCTTCTGGGTCACAGAGGTATTACACAGGGCTGACTTGGTTCTAGCATATTCTTTAACATCTTGATTCATGCTAGAAAGGCGTCTTGGCTTGCCCATGTGAGTGTCTCCCCTGAATCTATGAGACCAGGTCATGTACTGACTTACAGTCTGGGGGGTTCTTGACACAGGATGAGAAATGCGCTGGGGCCAGGGAGGGTGAGGTATCTGGTTAAGGTGTCCCACCACCCTGGTTTGTAAATTCGTGTAAATCCCCAGGGAGGGAATGCTTTGCTGTCGGCCAAAATTGCTGTTAATTTAAGACAAGGTAGAAGGGTGGGGGAGAGAGTGAAAAGAGTGGATTTATTTAAGCAAAATTGACAGCACGGCTGCCAATGTTTATAAAAGACATGGGTCAAGAAATGAAAGACAAGAACATGTTTAATCAATTTAAACCAAGGGTTTTTTCTCACCTCTCTGCTGGCTGATTTGCTGTAGACCTTCCAAAGTCTACCTGCTCAGAGATTTTGTCTCTGCAATTTTTCTCTCTCAGATTACATCCGCCACTGAGAAAAGTACTTCCCGATAGGACATATTTGCTCTCCTGGCTAATCCTACTTTCAGATTCCACCAATTTAATGTTTTTCTTCAGAATACATGTCCTTTCTTTTGCAAAAGATATAGTCTTGCTGCTCTCTTTTTAATTAAAATAAACAATGTTACAGTCACTCTGCTAAACCAGCTGTTATCTTCTTTGCTTTATTGTAATTAACCCTTGTGTGACAGTGTTATCAACGCTATTAATGACCAAAGCAGAAGTTTCAGATAGAAGGACCTACTATAGAGTTAGATAAGTAGCAGGAATAGTGACAAATGTAACCTGCAGTAGAAATAACTCATATTGACACGAAATATTAACCTTTTCCATCAAGTGTTTTTTGTTTACTTTTCTTTTAATTTGCCTTCTAAATAGAGAGGAAAAGCTATGCCTTTAGATATCATGAAAATGTTGGCCCCATGCAGAGAAGCAATATAAAACCAGATAATTAGAAGATATGGCATATGTCAGGGTTTGAAAACAGTCTGTGCGTCGGTGCTGTGTCCACACTTTATATCTTATGCAGTTTTGACCATTCCTGTCACTAAAAGGTAAAACTGTAGTCCAGATGGAGTAATGAAGTGATTACTGATGTGTAAGATTTCTATGTGATATTAGGAAGAAAGCTAAAACCTCATATTTTTAATATTTTTCTTTAAAAAGAGGAATATTTTAACAGATACTGCTTATGAAACTTTTTTTTCTGGCTAGCTACTGTTATGACTAGTCTAGAGAGGAAAAGTATAAGGTGATATTAAACTGTCATCTAAAATGAATGGGAAGATATGTGTTGGATGCTAGAGGTAAAATGAAAAAAAAAATCAATTGGAAAAGGAAACGTTTTAAAGCAAACACTTAAAACCAGAATCCATAATTCAGTTCTGTAACCCCATGACAGATATCACAAAAGGAAAACACTTTGTGGAAGGCTAAAAAGGATTAGACACAGATAGGTGATCAAGGTGAATATCGTTCAGTTACACTGGTTAAGATAAAATTCATAAAGAAAACAAGCCATTTGTAGGCAAATAGCTCCCTGAAGTGAAAAAGAAAATTCTCTTCAGTTGTATCACAATGCAGCAGCTCATTACAGGTGGCTTTCACCTTTGCTTAAAGTCCTCGCCCTCAGCTGCTGGCAGGCACAGAATATTGATCAGGAGTGGCTGGTAGCTGAGGGCAGGATAGAGGTGACCCATTCACAGAGATTTCTTGCTCTTTCTCCTTGCACGGCCCTTTTTGGTCTTTTACTTCTCCCACAGTTTTCATCTTGTGTCCCCTCTTTAATTTTTTCTGTTTTCTATTTCTTCAGCACTTCTGCCTTCAACCTGTTTCTCCCAGTCCCACTCTGGGTAGTTGGACCTCTCTCAACAATTCTTGTCCCTACAACCTTCTCTTGATGTGTATTTGTCCTGCTCACAGAACTATAGAATGGTTTGTGTTGGAAGGGACCTTAAAGACCACCTAGCTCCAACCTCCCCACTGCAGGCAGGGACACCTTTCAGTAGGTGAGGTTGCTCAAAGCCTCATTCAGCCTGGCCCCTTGAACACTTCCAAGCTGCATTACCTTGAAGGTGGGTGTAGACTTCAAACAAGGGCAGGGACTGACATCTGATTGAACCAGCACATGCCATCTCCCTCAGGATTGTGCTCTCTGTGCTAAGATGTTCTGTTTTTGAGACATTGGACCCATCTGAGATCACCCAGTCTATTCTAGGCTGGTTCTCAGTCATCCACTCCAGGCAGTCCATTCTGCACAGTGAGAGCCTCCTTCCTACTGATTTGGTAGCACCAAGCAAGCTTGACTCAGAGCCCTGAATAAAAGATATTAAAATCTTTGCTGAAGTTGGATAAATAGATCAATAGATTGATTTTAGAAAAGTCCACTATTGCCTGACATAATTATTTTGCCATTTTGGGACACTGGTATTTGCATCCTGTGAATGCTGAAAGGGAAATTAATCCAGTCAACACGGAGCAGTTTATTTTACCTTTTTAAAATTTTTTGTCTTCTTTCATAGATGTTGCAGGAGCAACTTAATAAAATGTCCAAACAACTAGATGTCAGGAAGACCTGGTCAGGATGACTTCCTTTCACTGTTCAACTTCTGCTCTTAGAGAAAATGAGGACATTATGACTCTTCCATTTACAGTTCATGTGGATGAAATGGATCATCACCCAGCATCATCACCAAAGAAAGTATGCAAAAACTACTTTGATGAGCACTACATTCACTGTTTCTTAAGTGCTTAAGAGGTGACTCAGCTGATGACAGACTCTTTTGTGTTTTCATGAACTGCCACTTACTGGCCCAACAGCATTTCAGAGATATATAGCCTTTTTCAAACAGCAGCTCCCTTTATATTAATTTCCTTTCCTTGATACTCAGTTTGAAAGCAAAACCACAATTTTATTGTCATTTCCTCCCTAAAGGCAAAGCCTATGAAGATCCACTAGAAGAGAGAGAGTTGAGACAGTAGTCTTCTCTTTTATTGATGGCTTAGCTCATATCATGACTGCAGTAACTTGCAGTGCATAGGAAATGTGGGTGTTAGAGATGACAAGCCTCTCACTGATGTGTTATCAACTCTCTTTCACACAGTGAGTGAATGTGGTGGCCATGGCGCTGTGAGAGGGACAGACTCCAGCCATCAGACTAATAGAGCTGTATGACTGCACCTCTGAAGATTTATTTATCTTCACCCTTGGTGTTGTGGAGAGATCAGTCCCTATCCCTGGCTGCAGCTGAGCTGTGCTGGAAGCAGTGGGCATTGGCTCTACTGCCACCCTTCTGTACAGGAGAGTGTGATAACTCAGAGTGTGCCACTGCTCAAATGCTGTCCCCAAACAATTTGTTTCCCCGGCAGGTTCTAGCACAGCTGACAGGTATGAATGTGGCTGGAATAATGAGAGGACTTTGAAAGACCACCAGAAATGGAGAGTGCACGATTAAGCAAAAACCTTATTATAGAAATTAACCAGTATTCATCCTTTTGATGTCATTGGGGCTGGATTTGCCCACAGGCTATTTTTTAGTGAAGGCTTGGTTGGGGTCTTTTTGGGCTTTTTCAATTGAAAACAAGTGCAAGGAAAGATATAGGCAAAATAAATTCCCTGTGCCTTCAAAGCAGAAATGTTTCTCCTTTAGAAATTCATGCAATTACCAGATAGTGTTAAAGTATAGTAGTGTGGAGATGCATAGATAATACCATATACAGCACATTCCATGCTGCGTGAGCCAGAAAAGACTCCTAAACAACCGACAGAGGCATGCAGCCACTTTACTCTTTTGTCTCAATAAGCGAATTTACAAGAGGATTTCTTCATCCAAAAGGTCCGAGACTTCACATTATCTGCATAGATTTACTTTGTCCAGACTTGACAGGTTTTAGAGATTAAATTAAATCCAGGCAGTTTCCAGACAGATAAGAAGGTAGATTCCTCACCCACAAGAGTTGAAATCAAAGGATGGACAGATGGACAAAAAGCTAGGAAGGGGAAGCTAGGAGACATGTAGCTCAGCACAAATTCAAAAGGAGCATTAAGGAATTGCTTTTAACCCAATAATTTCCCAAAATATCTCAGAGTGATGTTCATTGTCTTGACAGCCTTTTTTCCTGCTTTTCTTCTCCTCTTTTCCTTGATTTTTGTCAGCATCTCTGTTTCCTTTTCTTTGTCTGGTGCATAGCTTATTCAGTTCGTGTACAAGTGTAGGTGTTTAAGACAATTGCTCGACCTTGAAAGGATTTCCTATCTTCAGTCACTGACAGCCTAAGAAGGATTTTGGTCCTGCCCAATAATTGTCATTCACCTGTGACCCCTTTTGGTAAACTCTTGGTTGTCTCATTATTACTTAAAAAGAAGGTGCTTGGAATAAGAATGTGTTCCATTAAGCAGGCAAGTCTTAGCGAGTGTCTAACACCAGTGCCTATGAAGTTCATCAGAGGAATGCTGATTGATTTTCTTTAAATAGACCAGACGAATGGTGGAGCATTATGCTTGTCTAAACAATATGCAAGTCAGCATGGGGCTATGTGTTTTCAAGGAGAGCAAAAATGGATTCATTCCAACAGCAGAATATAGCACCGAGAATAGCCTAAGTGAAGGAATTTAGTCTGAAACTTTTAAAGGCATATTTTCCATTGGTTTTAAGAGCAAATATTCCCATTCTTCATGAGCAGATTCTCCTACTTTTAAAATCACGGCATTTGCACCTAAATGCAGTTTATTTTTATTGGTGTACCTGAGGAGTTTATAATAGTTGCAAAATGATTATTCACAAAGGGGTGTAAAGGGATGTGAGTCAAAGAAAAATAATTTTGGTCTCTAGAACTAGAGTATTAATATGTTTTAGTTCTCAAAGACATGTTCATAGAATCAGAATCATAGAGTCATAGAATATGCTGAGTTGGAAAGGACCCATCAGGATCATCAATTCCAATTCCTGACCCTGCACAGGAGATATCAAGAGTCACACCATGTGCCTTAAAGCATTGTCCAAACATGTCTTGAACTCTGTCAGGCTTGGTTCTGTGGCCTCTTCCCTGGGGAGCCTGTTCCCATGCATAACCACTCTCTGGGTGTAAAACCTTTTCCTGATATCCAACCTAAACCTCCCCTGACTCAGCTGCATGCTATTTCCTTGAGTCTTTTCACTGGTCATGAGAGTGAAGAGATCAGTGCCTGCCCCTCTGCCTCTCCTTGTGAGGATGTTGAAGACCACAATGAGACCCTCAGTCTCCTCTTCAGGCTGAACAAAATATGTGTTAAACACCATATGTGTAAGACAGCAGACTTTGGGTTCTTGCCTGCTAAAGGAAGGCAAAGGCCAGAATTCATGTGGTCCAGAAAGTCCTGCCTCCATTGCCCCAAACAATTTTACATCAGAGCAGCATCCAGCAAAATGGAATTTCATATTGCAGAGGAAGAGATCCACAATTTGTCTCAGTATATCAAAACGCTATGCCCTGTCAAAACAATCCTAACCATAATTGACAAGATTCCCTGATCTGCCTGGGTTTTCCAGCTGTCTGGTTACAGAGCTACTAAGAAGCTCAGCATCTGGAAACCTTTACCTGCCTTGATTTTATTCCCAGGTTTTGAGGTTGCCAGGCTTTCTATTGTAGAGTTGGGCCCCAACTATCAGGATGAGCTGGCGGAGGATCAGTCAGGAAACACTCAGGAAAAGTTCCTATCCATTGACAAGCAAATTAAGGTTTTCTTTTCCTTCTTTGACTTGCCCCAGCAAGGCAGGAAAACCTAAATGGTCAGCTCTGGACAAAGAGCAGCAACTGCTCTGATCAACAATATATGTTTGCTCAAAGATATCTGCTGGAGACAGGAATTGTGTTTTTAACAATAACACTGGGTCTTGCATTTGAGTTATGGTTCAGGACAGGCAGTGCCAGTATATCTTAAAGAGATGTTTCCATTGGCAGAAAAGTAAGGGCCTGAAGCTCTGTTTCTCTCTCCACCAGCATCCAAACATTGCTGCTAGCTGCTATTCCTGACAATAGAGAAAACCCAATCCAAGACTGCACAGATAAATCACCCTTGTTTTCCTTAAATAACGGTGAGCTTCAGCTCTCCTTTAATTGCAATGGAGAAGCACACCTGGTTTATTCTGGAGCTTTTGGGGACAAATTTGCTTACATATATTTTCAACCAGTTATTCAGCTTCTGTGGTGTTTTTGGCATAATTCACAGGACTAATATTTCATGAGTGCTTGGAATTGCATCAGTTGTAAATATAGGGTCAAATCCTATGCTGGTATAAATTGTCTCAGATTTCTTGAGCTGTCTGGAGGCAAGTCAATGTCTGCACTTCAGCAGGCACCCCACTGTGAGTACCCAGCGGCCCAGAGAGCAGGGAGTCCCCTCCCACTTACAGGGACAGGAAGGAAGGAAGGGCAGCTCCAGCCTAATAGCAGCCTTAGTACCTTTATTTACTGTGCAGCCTGACAGCAGTGAGGGAAGGAGAGGGGAGCCTTGATTGAGGGTCTTCCGTGTGATCTGCAGCCCCGTGTGGGACAGGAGTGGTAAGTACGGAGCAACAGCAACATAAGTGATGCCTCTGGGGAAATCTTTGCTCTCTAACCGTGGGATGTCTGTGGATTCCTGCTGGCACTGCACAGCCCCTCGCAGTGTTGCTGCACACATATGTTGTGACTCTGCTCAGAGACAGCTTTTAAGTGCTCTGATGAGAAGTTCTCCAGGCAGGTCTTTAACCCAGACATGTGCCGATCATCTCTCGATATTATTCAAGTCAGTTACATGCCTCCTTCTTGGCACAGGCTAAACACCCCATGGAAATCTAAGGAATAAAAGATATGGACTCAGTGTGCACTGCAGACTTTCAAAGGCTTGCTGACTCATTTCAAGTAAAGCACCTTCCGAGCTATGCCAGGAGCTAATTCAGAGTCTATATCTGTAGATTACGTGCAATATCATTTCAGTGTACAGATGAGATGTAGATCAGAAACAGGTGCTAAAGTTTAAATAAAGCCTTATTTTCAGAATGAGGCTCATCTCTGGCTCTTGTGCTGGTTTTCAGAATATTTACAATTTTGGAAAGTGTGTTCTGGTTGCACGGAGTCCAAAACAGCACTACCATGATTATCTATCTAGTACGGCCCATGCAAATGAATTGCCCTTGACACTGAGTATATTTTCAGCTGTTTAACCAGTTCATGATTTCAGGGCTGTTTTGAGAAGACAATATATCAGATATACCCCTTCAATTCTCTATAAACCTCAAAGACTGAACTGTAGAGAGAAGATGTTTGTTAAAAGGTTCTTAATAAATAATTTGTAACAAGTGCAAACCATCATGGCTGAGATTTTGTCCTCAACCAGGAGAAAGACACCAGCTGTGGGCGGAGCCCTAAATATGATTTGCTTGGGTGCCATCATCACAGGAGAGTGGCATTTCACCATCCCTGCACAGGGTTGGAGTTGCCGCTCAACATGGAGTTCTGATGGAGGGGTGCCTCTAGTTCTGCTTGCCCAGAGGAAAAGCTCACAAGCTAGATTTTTGGGTGACCTCCACTCTGGAATAGCTTGCCAACTTCCAGGATGATCTGCTACATTTAGGAAAGCCTATTGATTTTCCTGTGCATGGTGTGTAAGTTCTAAAGGTGATAATTTTCTCAGTTTGTAATTCCAACAAGTATAAAATGAAAAGTACACAGGTGGAGGATCCTTTTCCATCTTTTACACTAGGCAAATTCACTATTCTGTATTTCCTTTATCACAGTCAGTAGCATCAAAATTGAAAATAATATATAGTGGTCTGAAGGTGCAGAAAAACACACATTTAGATATCCACAGAAGGGGGTAGGAATGGTTATCAAGAATGTGCTTTCCCTACCTTTGGATTTTATCCTTTCTGAAATGTGATATTACAAGGACAGAGACCACTCTATAATATCACACAATTTAGGAAATTTTCCTTTTTTCCTTTTCCTTTTCCTTTCCTTTCCCTTCCCTTCCCTTCCCGTTTTATTTATTTATTTATTTATTTATTTATTTATTTATTTATTTATTTATTTATTTATTTATTTATTTATTTATTTATTTATTTATTTATTTATTTATTTATTTATTTATTTATTTATTTATTTATTTATTTATTTATTTATTTATTTATTTATTTATTTATTTATTTATTTATTTATTTATTTATTTATTTATTT
The DNA here is from genome assembly GCA_013400975.1 of Atrichornis clamosus. NCBI lineage: Eukaryota > Metazoa > Chordata > Aves > Passeriformes > Menuridae > Atrichornis > Atrichornis clamosus. The sequence goes on along the minus strand of WBMZ01013246.1, from coordinate 129,246 downwards.
ATTTATTTATTTATTTATTTATTTATTTATTTATTTATTTATTTATTTATTTATTTATTTATTTATTTATTTATTTATTTATTTATTTATTTATTTATTTATTTATTTATTTATTTATTTATTTATTTATTTATTTATTTATTTATTTATTTATTTATTTATTTATTTATTTATTTATTTATTTATTTATTTATTTATTTATTTATTTATTTATTTATTTATTTATTTATTTATTTATTTATTTATTTATTTATTTATTTATTTATTTATTTATTTCCCCACTGGGATTTCATCTTTATGTTTTCATGAACTGATTTATTATCTGTCACCATTTCATCTTTGTGTTTTCATGAACTGATTTATTATCTGTCACCANATGAACTGATTTATTATCTGTCACCAGCTGCTCAAGAAAAAAAATATGGATTCCTTGATTCAGGAATTCACATGAGGAAGAAACATGCGTTAAAGCTCTTTTGTCTCTTCACATAGTTTATTTGTAATTCTAAAGACTATCAGTCAGATCAACAGTTTCACTGGTAACACAATGATTATTACTGCCCAAAAATCCTGCTCTATAGATTTGTGTTATATGTGTTTTGGGATAAGACTGCAATCTTGCTTTGTAAATTTTCGAATTGTTTGCCAGTCTTTTTTTATTTTTATTACCATGACAATAGTGATTTGTACTTTCAGGGGCAAGGAGTGAATTCAAGTTAAATAACTAAGCCCCCCCGCAAAATCCTCGTAAGTTCTCTATGATTTACAAATTATGCCCTTTTGTATTTAGGAATCAAAACAAGAGAAGTAATGAAGTGGAAGACATTGGCAAAGCTCATAGATCAATGAAGACACTACAGGAAAAGCTGATAGATAACTCAAAATGTGGAGAAACAGCATCTTAAAACACTACCCATCTGTCTACATGAAGTCATTCTTAAAAGCTCAGTCATTTCTTATCTCACATAACTGTCATATAAGGACACATATTTCAGATATTTGTTTCTGAACCTCTGTCTCCTTTCACAGCATTCACAGGTTTCATCAAAAAGTCTCAGAGTCTACCAAAAAATTTTTCACTCACCTGTCAGATTTGGAGGCTCTTTGGACTGGGACATTTAAAATTTGAAACTCAGTTCTAAAAGGAATTTTAAAGCAAACCATCTTCTGAAGCCCCTGACGTTTTCAGGCGTTAAGTCATTTAATGTCTCAGATTTCTTCAGTTCCTCTGGAAAATCTTCTCCAATACTGAAAAGTCCAGGGTGGCGACTACATGCAAAGCTCATAACTGCAGAAAGAACCTTGGTGTTTGAGTGTCACTGAAGAGAACAAGCCTGCCTATGGTCATGATACCTGCAACTGACTGAAGAAACAGACTCCCATTACCTCCTGAGAACCTTTATTTATGAGTTTTTCTATGGATTTATCTCTGTGAAGCATGTCATGGGTCTCTGCTTCTTCAGCAGGGTTTCTCCAAAGTCACAGTATGAGAAGAATTTAAGACTTTCAGGGAAACATCAACATCTCATGTTTTTCACATGGCTTCTCTTCATCCTAGGTCCTAGAGCATTTTAAGGATTCTGTATTTAGCACAGATTTTCCCAAAGTCTGGTAGCTGTTATAAGTTGAATGCCTGTCACCTGTCTACTCAACATCTGTATTTTGGATACAACTACAACATGGAGTCCATGTGGTCCATACGTACTGTGCTCTGCAGACACAAATTCCAGTGCTTTTGGGAAACTGGCAGCACTGTACAGTCATTCTCCTCAAAGACAGAAGGTTTGGACAGATTTGAAGAGAATTAATGGACTTATTGAGTATGGACTGTGTGCATGCTTCCTCTGACAAGCTCTGAAAGCAACCACAGGGTAGCTAGAGGAGAAGTTCTCAAGGGATCTGGTGATTCCTCAAAGGGTTGGATTGACCAGATATGCTCTGTATGTGCACAAGTTTTTTTTGAAGCAGATACCAGTTGCTCATTTAGAAGATCAGGTTTCTGGGCCTTCCTTTCAGGCACAGGCTGCTTGCAAGAAGTCTGAAATACCTTGGTGGAATCAGATGTGTGATTTCTATGGGAATCCAAGTGGAAGAAGCTTTGCAGTAATGCAGTGTGCCTGGCCTGCCTTGAAAGGAAGCCAGTCTTAGCAAGGTCTTCATGGGAAAATACAGGATATTGTCACATGGGTTATGAACAGATACAAACTCAGTATGATAAATAACCAGCTGATGGCTAGCATTATATATTTTGTGTAAGAATCGTTTTTTTGGCAAAAGCCCTGTCAAAACTTGCTGCTCATGCCCGAGTGTTGAATAGATGGTCTGAAAGAAGTATCTTCAAAATATGCACATGCTCTAAATGGATATGGTTACAAGATTTTTATCCAAATCTATAAATACTATGAAAGAGATGACAATAAACCTGACTTCTTTTTAAATACAACATTAGAAATGTGCAACATCCATAACAGCGCAAAAAATGTCTGGATTTGGGATGTGTTTGCCACTGTGATTTAGACACACAGGCTTACTATTGTCCCTTTGAGACATCAGGGACAGCAATGACAGTGGCAAATCCAACTATGTGGGAAACAAAAACACAACTGCTTGGAAAACTGATGTGTGAAGGAACAAACATAAAGCCATTTGCAAACAATTTCACCAAATGTACTACTATTCAATAAACTGAAAGTGTGTAACTGTGTCTGTTGTTGCGTTGCTGCATACGTATGAAATCTGAGTTTGTCTTCTTAGGGAACCAACCCCCACTGCCTATGCAATATGGTTTGGGGTTTTTTTCTGGTTTTTTGGGGTTTTTTGTGTTTTTTTTTTTTTAATGCTGTTTGACATTTTGCTACTGTTTGATCTAGACCTGTACAAATTTATCTGATTTGTGTGGGTTTCGTGAGTGCTGTTAACCATCTGTTGTTGGAATGAATTTTATCATACAAGCACAAAGTTGGCCCATCACAAATTTTAAAAAAATCTCAAGGAATGAAGAATTTAGTGCTGCCATTTGTTGTGCTGGATTCTCTTTTAAACATCTTCTTTGGGAAGCAGAATCTAAGCTTTTCAACTCTAAAGCAAAGTATTAGGATTTTTATTTGCATTGGGGAGCTGAAGGTACGTGATCCAGCAATAGATGAGGAAAAGTGCCAGACAGAGTAAACTGTCAAAAGTGAAGACACTTGATCAGTTTAAGAAAAAGTTAGAAGGAGCACAAGAGACCTAGGTCAACTCCCCAGTATTGCATTGAAGCTTATTTCCTGGTGGATTTGATGAAATTCAAGCTACTCTGGACTACAGGTTATGTTATATTTTTCTTCTTACATGGAGCATGCTGAGTTTTCCTTTCTCCAGAGGACAAGTGAGCTGTCAATTAGCAGAAGGTATGACCTCTGCTCACACAACAATATTTTAACAGAGGTTAGAGCTGCTGGAATCTGCAAACCAGCAAAGGATCTGGAAACAATTTTTATGCTAAAATAATCTCCATGGTTTTCATTCTCAAGTTTACATATTTTTGCCCTCAGTGTGCTGTTTTTAGGGAATGTACTGATAGAATCTGCAATTTTTTTTGCTATATATTGTGGTCTCAATGGCCAGCTAGGTTAGCCCAACAGACTTAGCTGGAGAAACAGCATGCTGCAGTTTCATCTGCTGCAGTAACCTCCCTAAAAGCCAAACAAAATACAAAAATACACAAATCACTATTCAGTCAAGACTTACTGTGTTTACTTTGTGCCTTGCTACACATTGATCACCATGCTGGTCTTTCCTGTGGATCGAGCAGATCCTTGCTATGGAAGGATAAGCAAAGATAAAGAAAGTTTATAAACATTGAAGGAGCACGCTTCTGGGAGAGGCTTCGAATTAGAAGAGAATAGGGCAAAAATCTTAAATGGCTGATTGCATTTCTATTAAAAAGTGAGAGTAATCCCAGAGCCTGTAATTAAACCTGTGATTAAGGTTTCCAATGGTTAATTTGCTGGTAGATGCAAGTGAGGGTGAAAGAGATTTGGCCATGTATGTTTATTCCACATATTGCTAGTTCTTTTAACTGAAACTATATTTTAGGGTTCTTGACCACCTCCAGAGCAGAGGAAGAAATCTGGGGCTTTGGTTTGGTTTTTTTTACTCCAGATATATAACTTGGCTTTGATGAAGAGTGGGGAGGACTTTGATGGTTTTCTTCCTTTGGAGGATTGAAAACTAGCCACAGCTAGCAAAGGAACATTTCACTGACTTCTATATGCAGTGATAATAAACTGTCTTTTTGTCAGTGGTGTGTGTCTTACTTATGCATTCAGGGCTAAAACTACTGTGTTATTGGACACAGGAAGGGTTTTTTCCCCCCATTATACGATCAGGGACTTTTGATATGTGTTTTTTCTTCTGTATTGTGGTCCACTTCCTAGGATCATATGGTCATTTTCACTCCAGAAATGTTGCTATTTTTCTCCCTCTCATCCTGTAGGCAGATATTTTGTGAAATTCTAGTCCTTGTTCTAAAGGGATGAAGACTGTTGCCTGGGGTCAGAGTGTGTTTGATGTCTTTTATTTTGGGGACACCTGGATGGTATTGATCCAGCTGGTGTCTTACTGTCATATGACACAGCAAAGCAAACTTAGCAAACAGAATTAGACCCATCATTTGTGGAACATTTTGAGAATCATCCACAAGAAATTAGAAGGTGATGAACTTAAAAGGGCTCACTTTTGGATACTGCTCACCTGAAAGAACATAATTTCAGAGGCAATATTTTACCAGATACACACCTTTGTTTAAAATACAGACTTTGCTAGTGTCAACTATGATTGCATGTCTTGGCTGATCACCTAAACTCCTTAATTCAAAAGTCTGAACTAGCAAAGCAATTGATCTACCATTTTCTCACTCAGTTTATTGTAACACTGCTTAACATTCTGGTCTCCTGCTTGTTTTTGAAATGTCTGTCATATATTTGTTTAGCCTAACAATATAAGGTCAGTGAGATTGCTCATGTGTTAAAACTAGATACATTGCTGAATTCAGTCTTCCTGCAATTTGAGATTTGCTTGTCTGACAGACAGTCAGCTATACTTTATGGAGATATTTAGGCTCTTGGTCTCCTAGCTTAAAAGGAGGGAGCCAGTTTCAGGACAGTGCTTATGAAAATCCTGACTTGGGACTCACTTTCAGCTTTAGTAAAAAAACCCCTAGTTTTCTGTACCTTAAAGCCATGTTGAAAAGCAGATCTTTATTTTTACTCTGAGGAGTCTAAAAAATCTCAAAACATGAGCAGGAGACACTTTCATCAATCTAGTTTGAAGTCCATAACTGAGTCCAGCTGGATCAAACTTTCTTTGTTTCTATTAGTTGTGCATTTTGCATATTTTCTATATAGATATTACAGATATATATATAAAAAAATAAAATATATGTACACACAAATATGATCTGCCTGTTTAATATAAGAGGCTTTATTGTAATTATAAAGAGACCTAAAGATACAATTAAGGAAAGCATGGTTAAAAATTGCCTGAAATGTTGAACTGATGAGGCAAGCATTGTGTTTATCTCTTCATTAACCTAAAATGCGAAAGATAATACAGAATCATGTTAGCCAATCAGGCTGCACTTGAAAATAATGTCTTGTGATTCACCAAGACTGCTGAAAATAACAGTCATCACCAATGAACCCATCTAATAAACATATGCACATTTTTTTTCCTGACTAGTTTTAAGTGATGAACAATAGTTTTCCACCTGCCCCTCCTACCAAGGCACTAATTCCATTTCTCAGTTTTAAAGAGCATTCCTACACACAACCCCCCCCATAGTTCAGATGAGGAGACTTCAGTACCTTCTGATGAAAACATAAAACATCTGGTTCCTCAGTGCTTTTTGTAGGCAACCCTACATATGTTCAACCAGAGCTCTGTGTGGAGAATCTCAGGACATGGCCCTGAGCACATGTGAAATTTATATGGATGATTACTCAGAGTCCCTCTTGTAAGAGCAGAGATGTGTATGTGAAGAAAGATCAGAAAAGGGTAGGGAGAGGGTTAATTCAGAGTAGCTTTAACCAGCATGTGCTGGATTAAGACAACCAGAGATACAAAGAGGGCAGGTACATTAGTTATGCAACTTTTCCGTGGTCACAGTCTCTGTCTGGGGTGTAAAGGAGGGTATTAAAGCAGCTCTCCAGTGGTTCTGCACCTACTGGGAATTTGTACAGGTGGAATCCCAGGAGTCTTTTTAAGGCAGCTTTTAATTTGCTTCACTAATTTAGGAGAGACTCAGAGCCTGTGCTTCTGACCTCTGGCTTTAAGAAACATAAATTGTATTATTTCTCAGCTGGGGTTTGGCCAATGTTTATTTTCTGGATTAATAATTTTTAGTGTTCATCTCCTAAAGCAAATATTTTATGTCCTTGAGCAAGACAAATAAATATGCACACCAAGAAAAACTCCATGTGGCCCTTTCCTTCAATCTGTGCAGCAAAAGGTGACTATATGAGAACTACAGCTCTAATGTATGCTCATAAAATCTTTCATTTATTATTTATATAATTATTTGCAGAGAGCTGTTGCCATGACAACTTTTACACACAGTGAGATAAATCCTTACATAGACAGTAGTCACGACTCCAAACACTGTCACATGAAGATAAGTCTACGTGGACGTTTCAGGCTTTGCCAAATTTTTCTGAAGCAGTTACTGACATTAAAATAACTTTCTTCTGCCAAATTAGAGAAAATAGCCTCATTTTAGCCTAACTTCCTTAAGAAGCAAGGCTTAAGGAATAATTTTCTCCATCCATCTGTCTGCTTATCCTCTCCTAATATCTTTCAAATCTGCTGACATAATTTCAATTACCTTTCACTAAGATATTTCAAAGATAGTTAAATTTGACACACTTCATGGAAAGTGGTTGCATGAAGGATCATGGGTCTTAAAATAATGTGTCACAGAAGTAAATATTCCGCCATGAGCTTAAAGTGGAGAGCTCCTTTTGTACACTTGTTCAGACAGCATCAAACTGGTCACAAAACATGCTATTTTTGTTGTAACTAAAGGGGAAACAAGGCGTAAAAGGTGGAACTCCAGGAATGTGGAGGGATGAGGGATTCTGATGGAGACTGGAGATGTTGCAGGTGGGATATGAAGAACGTTTTTATAGTGATGGGGCTGTGGGCTTGCAGGACAAAAAATAAAAGGAAATGAAGGCTTCATCAATTCTGTCACTCAAGGACAACAGTTTCCAAATTATGCAGCCTAGAGCAGGCTCCAGTTTGGGGAAGTAGGGCTTAGCAATATCTGAGGCAGTCTAGGTTTCTTGACCCCTCCAGTCTCACTCTTTGGAGCAGAGACTTCCAAACGACATATGCAGGGGTTTGGACTGCCCATCAGACAGCCCAGGCAGTCAGCTGGCACCACAACACGGTGCTTTGATATAAGGCGGACTTTATCCTGGTTCAACCTGAAATGGACTTTGATGGAGCTCTTCTAAGCTTCACAACTTCTTACCACTCAACAGTGACACCAAAAGCCACCAGAATTTCACCAGGCTTCTGTTGCCTTCATGTGAGGCGTGGCGACCTAGCTCAGGAATGGCACGGCGGCCGACCCCAGGCCGCTCGGGCCATCAGCTCACAGACACCAATGTGGTGGATGGCAAATGGCGTTTATTGCTAAGGGGCACGGCCTTATATAACCTAGGTTCTACAAGGTCACTTCTGTCTGCTTACGCTAGCTGCTACCAAAAATTCGGGGGAGGGTCCCTATCTTCCCGTACAACGCGATATTTTCCGACCGCCGGACCCTAGCTACCTACAGGCTTCTCAGCAAATATTGGATTATCGGGATCGGGTTTCATATTTGGAAATACAATATGACTTTGTTTGGAAATGCAATATCATGACAGATACATATATCATTATAGTTAGATGGTTTCTGTTGAGGAATTCTGTAGATGTGCGTGCACTCATTCATGTTAGTTTCTCCGAAGTGTGAGGATTGAGGGAAAGAGACACGTTCTTTGAGTGCTTAAATCTGGACAATTTCAATCACAACATTCCAAAGCAAATGAAAAATAAGGTCAGCCTAAAAAAGCATTCTGTGTGTTCGGTATGTGTTCACTTAACTGACTTCTTTACTGGAGATTTTGGTATCCCTGTTATCAATTACATACGTTCAGCATCTTTAAAAGTTTTTCCAGCTTTATGCACCTGTACATGAGAGTTTGATGCCTAAGATCAACCATTTTGTTTTAATTTGACTATTATTCACTATAGAACACATAAAAAGCCTTAGAGTATATCAAAAGGCTGGAAAATGTAGTGGGTTGAGCATGGCTGAATGCCAGATGCCCACAAAAGCCACTCTATCACTCCCCTCCTGAGCTGTACTGGACTGGGTGCCTTAAAATCACATATGAGATGATGATGCAGAAGGGTAGGGTTTTCTTGGCATCTTAATCTATCTGCTGTACTCCTTAAATTCTGCCTTGAAACACCTCACATTTAACACTTTTAAACACTCTTTAAAGGATGCTTGGCAGTCAAAGATGAGTGATTCATGCACAGCAAGATTTTTCAATAAAATTAAAGTCCTGAAATTCTCTAAATTCAGATGGAATTAAATAAAACATTTTCTAAGAGTACAAAGCAAACCAAATAGCCAAACAACAGTGTGAGAAATTTGCAGGCAATGCAGAAATAGCCAATGAAACCAGCCAGTCAAGGCTGCCAAGAAGCCAGATGCTGTGATAGGAAGAGCATTTTTCACAGCCTTCAGTCAGTGTCACATGATTTCCAGCTGAGGAAAGAAAGAAGACACTATAATAGGCTTCATTTGTTAAGATTGGTGACACCTCAAGTGTTTAATTTCCTAATCATTTTCTTTTAAATTTGACAGGAATTTGAGAATAATTAAAAACCGTTTTGATATCTGGGTCTGATTTTGGTGGCCTCATACTTATCCTCATTCATTTTTATTACCAGATCACCATAAATGTCATCATAACTAATTAACTAGGCACTACTTGTACACGAGTGAGCCAGGACTGAAGTAGAAAGGGGTTTGGAAATCAGGCTATTAGGTACTTAAGCAAGCTTTCCCCTATAGCTCTTTCGCAGCTTCCTGGCACTATGCCTGGCTTGAGCTAGTATTGATAATGCTTCATTTTCTTAAGCACCACCTTAACTTACAATTTTGTCCAGAATAAAATAATGCACTCAATCTGTAAGTGGAACTTATCTGACCTATGCATATTTTCATTCCTCTCTATATGCAGTTCATGGACTTTCAGAAATAGACAAATAGAATTAATATTTTGACATGAAAGCTGTAAAAGATGCTTGCAACAATATGTAAGAACACGTGATTTTAACCTGTTTTTTGAAGTAGCTATAATTATAACTAAGGTATCTTTGATTTTATGGATCTGTATTGCTTGTGCTACTGAGAAAGGCATAAAACAGAAAAAAAGAGGAAAGAAATTGGAACCACTTACCTATTCTCACAAACACGTCACCTCATTAAATCTGTTTGCCACATAAGGGGCTTGCATCCTTTGAAATGTTTCTGAGGGTAATCCTGGGGACTCTAGGACAGAGAATACCCCCTTGATAGCTAGTCATTCTGTTGAAAAGCAGCACTTCTTGAGGGCAGGAAAACAGCCTCCTAGATAAGTCAATTTTTTGGAAAGTGTCAACAAATAAGGCAAAAAAGGTTGGCATATTTCCTGGACACTTTCAGCTAAGGCATCAATTTCCTTTTTGTGTCTGCAACCAACTTTTCATTATAAACTATGGAAAGCTTCCAAGAGGATTTGGATTTAGACCTATCTTTCCCAAACGGAAATAGATTCTGCTACCTGCAACACTCATGTTAGTATAATGAGGGCCACTTTTACTGCTAGTAGACTTTTAGGAATTAGTCACTGAACAAACCACCTGTAACCCTCAATTACTTTCAGCCCTCCTGTATTCTGAATGAGAAATATCTTATTATAGACATGGAGAATGCTGAAGGAAGAAAGGAGCATGCCTACTGAGCCAGAGGGAGTGAAGCAAAATAATAAAGACATAAATTTCCCCTGAACTAAGTGTAGAGGTCATGTGTCACCACAATTAAACACACAATTTTACTGTTAAGGAAAGGGAGGTTCAGAAAAAAACTGAAGTGAAAACTGTGCTGCAAAAAAACCAACATAAACTTCTTACATACATCTTCAGAAGAAAAAAAATAATATTCCTCCCTCTCAGTTCAAGGGCACTTCTCTTCTCAGGAGCCTTTCAGCTGAAAGAATGACCATCTTGCTCCACTACTTGACCTTCCTACCTCAAACTGCACCAAAGAAATGCATCAGCTTTCACAAGAAAGCACCTACCTTCAAAGGCGATTAATGTGAAGTCAAGGGCCTATTCCAAGTGAAAGAAGTACAGAAAACAGTCGAAATAATTTAATTCATATTAGCTAGTTAAACTTAGTGATGGAAAGCAAAAGGACATATCTCTTAACCCCAACCTCAGTCACAGAAATAGCAAGTGTAGAGAAATGGCTTTTGTTTTCTTTTTCATCTTTCCACTGCCCACAGCATTCCCAGCAGCAGAAAGCTTTCATGTCTCTCTCTGAGAGAAACCCAAAGGCAACACATGCCCCAGATTGATCACACTGGCATGTCAATGCAAATAGCAATTTCAATTGCTATGTTGTATCAGTTAAATCAACACACCAGTTGATCTACTGGGTAACAAATTTGGAAAGCTCTTTTCCCTCAAGAGCATAAAGTCTCAATGGTGTTTTCTGTTCTTTTATGTACCTGTTGGTGTAACTATGCACCCTTCCCTTGGGAAGAGCAGGAGAAATCAAGCGACTCAAACTGTGCTTGAACTGCATTGACACCTCTGCAGAGATAAGAGGCTGTGATGAGCTCTCTTTTGCTATGATTCTCAGCTTATTCCTGAAAGTACATGTTGTCACAGCAACGCTCCATCTTTCACAAGAATGACATAATCTCTCTGTTGGAAAGACTTTTTTAAACAAGACTGCGTTCCCATTCACCTCCCAAAACAATCTCTCAATGACTCTCGGAAACTGAATGCTCCCAGGACCAGCATCAGTAGCAGAGTGCATGTCCTTGCGTTGTCGGAGGCTCTGGTTGCTGTCCACCTTTCTGCTGGAACAAACACATCTCTCAGCATTCATTGATGCCATTTTGGGACACTGGGAAATAAAAATGTAAATGGTTTAACCTTTGAACCTTGTAGAAGAAAAAAAAGCACTTTAGGCTGAAAAGCTAGATTTTCAAAGAGACACATGACATAGACTAAACTGAGTGAGAACTTGCTCTCTGAGGGTGTTGTTTGGTTTTGAATGGAGATGGTAATTTCATTGAATTATTCCACTTAGGATGCATTACATCTCTCTTTTCTGTGCACCTCAATCCTTCTCTCAGTGGATTTCCATCATGGGGATGGCATTGCTAGGCAGCCAGGGACCCTGTCCAGAGTACCACCAGCACACAGAGCACTAATTGCTGCAAGGCACCAGGCAGTTTGGATGGGTTCACTTCAGTGTTGAACAAATTCATATGTCTGGAAGAGATTTGGCTGGCTCAGCCAGTGCAATCCTCTTGTCATGAGACACATCTATGATATTTACTGACAGATGTTCATCTCCTATGTTCTTAAAGAACCTCAAGCTTCCCCAAACAGGTCACTTCATTTTTAACCTAGTCCTAGAAAGAACACATGTTCCCATGACATTACATCAGTTTTTCTGCTGGTTTAGTCCTTTACTTCTTGTCTTGCCTACTATGGTCATGGGGCACTTGTTCTTCTTCACCCTTTCAGTTCATTTTCCATTTTTGAAAGCTGTTGTCACATCCTCCCTCATGCTCCTCTTTGCAAGCTAAACCACCTCAGATTTTTGTTGTAAGTCATGACTCATTGCCAGATGGCTTGACCAAGCTGAAAGATAGCATTTGATACAGCAACTCTGATAAATTTCATTTGAAATAAATGATCATTTTAGTATTTTCAAAGTAAAGTTTTGGACTTTTTTCTTAATTTCATGAGTATTTTATGACTTCTTATCACAAAATGGGATGAAAACAGTACAGGTATGAATGTCACATGGAAATTAAATTCTACCGTCCAGTTGACACTCATGGGTGATTTGCCTCCCTGTGGCTGCAGGTCAGAGAATGATCAATATGTACGTGCAGGTTGTCAGGCTAAAACTGAAAGATCGAACAAATGACTGAGTTGCAAAATATCTGTTCTTCTGTTAATTGATACCGTAGTAGGCAGGTTTTTATAGGTTAAGTGCAAAATCTGTTTTGGAGAGTTATTTTCAATGGGTGAATCATGTATACCCTTAACTTCAGTGTGCATAAGTTGGCAACACAATCTGAAAGCCTTGTCTTGCAGCTCCCTGGGATTTAAACTGCTTCTCTGTCTGGGTCTGGGCCTTGACCTGGTTCAACTGTTCATTTCTGACCCTAATGTTGGGCTTGGTTTTTTTTTTTATTGGAGTCTAAATCTGTGTTCCTGCTGACAGGGCTGCTCTCATCTCTGCAGGCCTGAATTTTGAACTTTTGTAACCTCATCTTGTCACCTTCTCAGCATTTAACACTAACAGCAGGGGGAGAAATGTTGTAAGAATTTCAATATCTTCCAAGCCAATGTCCACCAGAATGCTGAGCTGGCTGAAAACTAATTGTTTGCTGTTGTTGTTGGATTAGGCTTTATTCCTGCAGCATATAACTCATGTTCACATAGATGAAGTGCTGGGAATGTGTGACAGGAAATGGGATAGGGCAGAAACACCTTTTTGAGTGGAAGCTGAGGGTTTGGCTTAGGTTGTTGTGTGACCCCCATATATTTAACAATTAGCTCTACAATTTCTTCTGTTGCACTGTTGCTTATGGTCCTGTCTGTTCCTTTACGGAACAATTCACTTGTGTTAATCCAGATGAAAACCATCTCAAAATCTCAGTTTGCTGAAGTGGCTCAAGACAGTGTTGGGCAGTACTGGAGCAGTACAAAGAGAGAGTTGGACAGTGGCACAAGAGTCAACTTTCCATGTGTGGACTTTCATCTGTAGAGTAACGATTTAGTAAAACCTGACGCTTCAAAGCCCTTGGCTACCTTAGGCCTAGCAACATGAAGATGAGGTCCCTTGTGTGCAGTATGCTTATGTTATTTAAGGATGATCACTTTGATACACACTTATTGTTTGTGTTGTTAAGTGCCACTTTTCTGCAAAATTATCTCAAATTCCCAGCTTTTTATTTATAAACAATACATCCCATTCCTTCATTTCTCAAATACTCCTGGACATTTGCTTCTCAGATTCTTCAATACTCATCTGCTATCTCACATGATGGTAAATGACTCTCTAATAGTAATAGAAAGAACCCTCTTAGAGTACTAAATTAAATAGTAGCAGGTAATTGAAAATTAGCAGTAACGTACCTATCCAGGGGTGTGCTGAAGAGAATGTGACTTTCCACTTCAGTTATTGCTAAAAAAAGAGTGGTTAAAAATACGCTACAGCAATTTTGCTATATGCTTATAATCTATTTTTAGATGTAATACATGTACAGAGTAGTTTTGGGATTCATTTGATCAAGCATAAACTTCTACATCAGAGCTAGTCACTGTAGACTTCCTTTATAGCTGGTGGAGAGAAACTGTTCTTACCAGACGGCAGTTGATAACATCCTTGTGTAAACTAGGTCATCTGAATGGCATTTTCAATTTCTATTGCCTGTAAAGGGAACCCTTAGCTACTAGTTTAGACACAGTAGTGTTTTACTATGGCGGTACAAAGGCAGAGAAAGACAGAGCAAGTTTTTTTTTTTTTGCATTATGTAATGTCTGTCATTAGGCCAGCTAAATATTTTTGGAAAAATGACTCCAGATTTTGGGCATGTGGGATATTTTTTCAGGTATGAAAGAAAAGATATGGATTTTAGAGGAAAATACAAACTGAGAACAATTTCTCAGCATTTACTTACACAGGTAGAAGAGATGCAAAATTAACAGTCTCTAGGCCAGGTTCTTTCTATGCCAATTAGTTTCCAATGGCATGTGTAGCAGTGGTGAAGACACGAGGTGGTCCTACAGCATAGAAAAAAGTAGAACCTAGTAGGGACAGGCTTGTCAAGACTGTCAAGAGAAGCAAATGCAGGGGAAGGGGAGCTCACAGGCCAGTCATCATTGCCTTCATCCACAGAAATGACAATGTCAATTCAAGTACTCACAGAGACGTGATTTGAATGTCTGTTCTCTCACTGTCTGGTGCTGGCTCCCTGGGTTGTTATGTCCTGTGTATTATGCAGGATATTCAATAAAATCTAAAAATAACTCTCAGAAAAGAAGTTTGCCCTCTGAGAGTGATGTGCCTTATTCAGTACTACAATGCTCCTGTAAATACTTTCTGGTAATTCTTGTGTCTATTCCCTCCTCCATCCTATCTCAGACCAGCATGAAGATGTGAATTGGTGCCTCATGTTGGGGTCTGCAGATAATCCCCCTGACATGTGACCATCTGGGCATAGGAGAGAACCCAAGGAACAAATGAACTTCAGAAGAAATAGATTCACAGAAGGGTTTGGGTTGGAAGGGGCCTTAAAGATACCTAATTCTCTCTGCCGTGGAAAGGACCACTAAACAGGATAGTCCAATAGGAACTATTTTTGGGCGAGTGACAGCTCTAGTAGTGCTGAGCGTAGTGCTGACAGTAGTGCTGATTGACAGGGCTCAGCCTGGAAAGCAAAGAATCCTGCTGGGATCCATGGGGACCCATGGAGTTGCCTTTGTAACTTACGGCCATGAAAACACAGGGCTCTGTGGTTGTGTGCCCGAAGGGAACCGAGGCACCTACGGGGGTGGCTCTTTGAGCTGCAGAAGCTGCTCGAGCTGACTTGGAAAGGTGAAGCTTCCCACCGAAATGCCTCTACAATATCTGGCTGCTTGTTAGACAGCAAACCTGCTCAACCATCAAAATTAAATCACTTTTAAAAAAATCCATAATCCAATTTACAATATAATTTGCATTTAGTAAATTTTGTTAATTGTTAATGAGATAGCAGTTGGTAAATATGAATTATTTAAGGCCTGACAAATATGTTTTGATGGCTACTTGGCCAAATTTTCAAAGGAATAATTACACGGCTAGTGAATTAGAGCAAGCTGCATGCTTTTTTCTGTAGAAGGTGGCTAATCAGAGGGCCAGCTAAACACTCGGTAGTGCAAATTTGACCACACATGCTTTGGCTATGCATGGCTCCATAAACAAATTTAAACCCTGCATGTGAAAGCAAATTCCAAGTAATTTAACAAATGTATTTTATTCTCTATAACAAAATAATTCAGTTTTAACAATTTTTCACTCTAGCAGACTATATTTTGTTTTAGGTTTTTTCTATTTTATTGTTATGGAAGAAATATGTTCTCACTTATAAAGTATTTATTTAAAATTGACTAAATATCTTAAATCTAAATTAAAGGTACTTAAAGTATTTAAGTGTTACTACAACCAACAAGCAAACAAACAAATAAAATCTCAGCAGAAAGGTCTAATCCCAAGTCAAGTTTATTTTGACCACAGTTTTGTTTAGACTTTCATCACCACTTTTGCATACTAATGTTTTTAATGGGCTTCAAGAGCATGCCGTATTCAAGAGCTGAGGATCTCGTACAATGAATCTTTTACATCTGCTAGCTCTGTGATCCCACCACTTGCTATTGAATAATGTATTAAGCTTTTCCAGGCTCCTTCTGTTTGCCAGATGAGAGCTGCAGTGGTTTCTTCGTGTTCATTTATTCTCTGCATTTGAGTAACACCACATTACAGCCATGATGCTGCTGTTGTTAAAAAACTGAAAAATAATAGTAAATAGATCAGAGAACCTGCCTAGATTTACCTTTCCACAGAAAACAAGGAAAAAGTATCTAGCACATTTTCAGTATCCATGTAATGTATGTCTACATGGACATGAAAATATGAGCTATAATGTATGGAGGTACCTTCCAGTAAGAAATGTTACTACATGAGGCAGAGGTGTCAGCAGTGGCACCTGGTGATCTGTGCTCATGTCCACTACTCTGTCTTAGTCATAAATTTCAAGTAAGCTTGTACGTCATCCTGTGTTTAGACATGTAAGTATTAGAACGGAAATCAATTACAGGTGGAAAACTTCCATTATGTTTTTCATTATGATTTAGAGTGCTCAGTAAGACACCTGGATATCCCACTACTCCAGTGCTTGCAACAGAGATTGTAGATGAGCGATACGCAAAGCTGTTGGGAATTAGAAGCTAGGTAAGGTATGGCAGAGCAGCCACTTTGTCACTCAGTATATTCACTCGAACAACATAGGGATAAAGGGCTCCCAGAAGTTAAGCTTTGCAAAGGAAGAGTGTGGCTGACATGTGCATGAGGAGAAGTGTGTGTGATTTTTACCTAACAGGTAGGGAAATAATCTGCTAAATGCTGTAGAGGAGAAAATGTCTGGGGTTGGAATTGGTCTAAATAGCCAGGTGAGAACATAGAAGATGGGACAGATCAATCATGTTAGAGCAGACCTGTGAGTCATGAGAACATAAATATCTTAATAAATACCATAAGAAATATTTTAGTCCTCCACCCAAACCAGAATATACTTATAAGAAGAAAAAGAACCTTTCTCTAGCCAGTTAACATTGACTTGACAATATGAAAAGGAATTAAAACCTTTCTCCAGCCACTTAATAACATCTATGATAATGTGTAAAGGAATTAATCTGTTGTATAAACCCAACTAGAAGGTTTAGTATAATCCCAGTAACATAAAAATTATTTACAGCCTGCAACCAAGAAAGGAGAAATGTACCCATGCACCCAGTATGTTCATATGTATCATGAACATCTTGAATGCTAATTGAGGAAAACAGCTTGTATTTGCTTTTGAAAGCCTATTTTCATCAGGGCCTGCTCTATCAAGTTTTATATCCATTCAGGATCCAGCATTATGAAAGAACAATGTTTTTTCAAATTCAGATCTGAGAAAGGAGGACACCAGTATATGTAGTTATTAGACTGCACTGCAATAGCACAGCTAATCAGTAATGATCGTCCATCTTCAAGGAGACAGAAGGTCAACAATAAACTAGGCTAAAATGTGCTCTTGGGCCTGAAGAAGTTTTACAGCTCCAGAAACATTCATCACTGGTAACTCAAGGCTAATAGCTGTGAAATTTCTAAAGGGAATATTTTGCTTCAACATTCAAATGACCTGAGGTTTAACAATGTTTCATTGCAGCTGAATTAAATGTTTTGATATCTGGAGAAATGATATAAAGCCCTCCCTTAACTCATTCTGTGCCCTTTCTGTAGATGTGTGTCAATTCTGTTAGTTTAATAAGAGAGACTGGTGGATCTGTAGATTTGCACAGAAAAGGAAAAAAGCCTGATGACAATCCATCCATAGTCCTACGCTTTTGGTTTTGGTTTTTTTTTTTAATGAAAAATGTCCCCAAGCTTTAAAAAACATGCATCCCAGAATACAGTCAGATGAAAGTGATTGCATAGTCCTGAGAACACATTTTCAAATTTTTTTGCTGTTAAAGTTATATGGAGCCATTTGGCTTATGTGTAGATTCCAGGGATGATTAAAATCTTTGGAGTGACTCTTCAGTGAGTTAAATTCAAAGAGATTTCATCCAGGAAGATGAAATGAAGCTAAATGATTGTCGTTTGCCACAATAGCTCATCTGACTTAAGGGTACTATTAGCAGAAGGATAACTAAGGGCAATTATTAATGATTAATATTTTGGGGAAAATTCACACACAAGACCTACTTGAAATGGATTCATGTTTATCATTGCCTGTCTTTTCTGTGCTTAATTAAATTAGCATAAATATCTTACCAAGAGATGAAATGTGATACTGAAATGAAACAAATTGCAGCACCCTAAATGTTCTATTGAAGCCTTCAGTATGCAAAGGACAAGAGGCAGAACGAAAACTAGCTGCTGTCTCTCATACAAGTGTCACAAGTAAATTCTTGTGTGTTTATTTGATTGTGGTTTTAATCAGCCCTTGCCGATAAACTCTATTTCTCTTCTATCAGTTATCTGTTACTCCTGAAATTTTCCCTGCAAAATCTGTGAGACTGAATAGAGACTATGATGCAAGCCAATCTGTACAAACACAAGAAAATATGACCTTAAGAAAGATATTCCTTCTGGTCCTTCTGCCTTTTGTACCAAAGAACTAAGTACCAGCCCAGTACAACTTTTTCACCAATATTTGGGATCTTTCTTGTAGACACCAAAGTAGAATATAAATTTGGACTGTTGGAAGGACAAGGTTTTTTTATCTGTGGTGTTTTTTGTAGCTATTGCATTCACTTTTATCATTGTCCATATCTTTACAATATCAAATAGTGCATTTCATGTTTCTTAATGAGGGCTTTGCATTAAGGCTGAAGTGCTTTGAACTCTGTGTGCTGCCTTTCAGCACAGCATGGATCTTTGGTGGCAAGTCTACTGATCACGGGGAAGACCGAGACAAAAGAACATTAGGGCAAATTAGGGCATTCTTGTGGAAGCTGAGCTTTGTCTTCTACCACCAGTGAAGACTATATTTTATTTGCTGAGTACATCCAGCTGTGCTGCTAAAGTGATGTGATTGTGGATCTGCCTGCAGTTCCTTTTTCTACAAACTCCATCTCATTTACAGAAGCTGTATGGAGTAACATAGTCCAGGAAACCAAGGGCTCTAAGCAGCATGCATGAAAGTGAGGAGAAGAGGAAAAAGTCAAGTTGTTTGCCAAAGCTCAGAGCAAAGTAGTGGCAAATGTCTTCCTAGGGTTCAGGGATATTTTGCTGCAGACTTTTGTTTGCCTAGTAGCATGTGGTCTTTTATAAGTGCTTCGGTAGCTTCAGACCTTCAAGCAGATAAGGTTTATTGAAAGAGCAATCATCATGCAATAAAAGATGTGACAGAAATCAAACCAAAGCTGTATTAGGAAAGGCACTAATTTGGAAGCACAACAAGATGAAAACATGAGTGCAAATCAGCCCTGGTTGAATATTATGGGGAGATTTAAAAAAATAATTCCAGCCTAACTCATGTGAGACACTGTCCTGAGAGGTTTTTCCCCTGCCCTCACTTCTTCACAACACTATGCCAAATGGTGACCATTTCGGTTACCTTGCAGTTTCCCAAGGAACTTAACTGAGAGCACTCTTATGGCCTAGGGATTCAATTATCCTAATTAGCTTAATTAAGTGATCCTTTTACATCTAGAGCACAGGAAAGGGAACAGCATGTTTACATCTATATTTAACCAGAAAATTTTGCTAATTTAAAAATCCTGCAGTAACACACTGCTGACACCATAAATGTCACTGCCACTGCTCAGTCCTCAGGGACACCTCATGACTCCCATGGATCACAGAGAGGGAGTTCAGATGGCTATCCCAGCTGTTATAAAAACCACAATGAACACCCATCCGTATTAATAAACCAGATGAGCAATTTCTATTCCCCTAATTCATAAAAACATATGCCTTTGCAGGATGAAGATTCAAAGGTGATAGTGAATGACATCTTTCTATGGACAATGTGACTGGTATTTTAAACTTCTTTCCTTTTAGGTGGTCATCTACAGCTGTATAATGTTAAGCCACATCCAGGGAATCTTGCCTAGCCATTTCCAACCGAGCCCCTGAGCAAGGATGGAAGGATTTTATTATTTGGCTCCCCAATGGGGAACTTTGTGCCCAGAATGAGCTGAAAAACAATAGAAGTTTTTATTGCCACTGATGGAAAAAATTATAAAACAGACCAACTCTTGTTACCCTCACAGAACAAGAATGAGAGAATATGTTGTATTTTTACTGTATTGGCAATATTTTCGGTTTCTGAGAACTTTTGGTGACCAGAAAACTGGGCTAGAGGGAATTCTAGGTCAGGCTAGAGTGTTTAACTATGTGGACAGGGCATACAAATCCAACTCGCAGCTTCAACTTACCATGTGGTAGAGTTATACTTTAGCTTTTCTTTTACATTCGGATGCCTTTTATCAAGAATCATTTTGTTTCACCTTTTTGACTCCTAATGTTTCATTTTTGCACTTTCAGTGTCTCAGCAGATCAGATTTTTCTTGAAACTCTGACTAAATATTACCAAAACAAATGGTCTGTGAGAAGGTTTGAAGTAGAAATAGAAATGAAGATGGTTGCAAAATCAGACTTGCATAAGACATTAATATTTTTACATTAACTCCTCTTTTAACTGGGACTGGTATTGGAGCTTTACAGAAGGTATCACTATCATTTACCATTAGTAGAGATCTGGCTGTATTATCGAGGGAAAAGGGTAAACTGCAATTCATTATGCTCTGAGGTAAAGAACTGAAAGATACTGAACAGAAGAATTTGAGACCAACCCAAAACAGATGTTGGAAATGTAGGGATAAAGTAAGAGGAGTCTTAACCCACAAAATATGCTGACTAATAGACTAAAGGAAGGATAAAAAGCCCAAACCAAAACAAAAACCCAAATATGAAACTGTAGTGGGTTAATGCTGGCTGGATGCCAGGCACCCACCAAAGCCTCTCTCTCACTCTCCTCTGCAGCTGGATAGGGGAGAGAAAATATAATGAGGGGTTCATGGGTTGAGATAAGGACTGGGAGAGATCACTCACCAAATACCATCACAGGCAAAACAGGCTCAAATTGGAGATAGTAACTAAATTTATTGCTAATAAAATTAGAGCATAATAAAATTATAATAAGGAGTAATATAAGACCTTAAAAAAAACACCCTCCCTCCCCCCCAGGTAATGGGACTTAGGGTCAGTTCATCATCCGTGGCTTCTCCTGCTGCTCAGGGAGAGGAGTCCTTCTCCTGCTCCACTATGGGATCCCTGCCCTGGGAGACAGTTCTCCATGAACTTCCCCAACATAAGTCCATCTAACAGGCAACAGTCCTCCCCAAACTGCTGCAATATGAGTGCATCCCCACAGGCAACAATCCTCCTCTAACTGCTGTGGTGTGGGTCACTCTTCCTTCCTTCAAGGATAGGCTGCTCCAGAATGGGCTTCTCTCTCCACGAGCCTCCCATGCGGTCACAGCCTCCTCTCAGGCATCCACCTGCTCTGGCATGGGCTCCTCCAGGGGCTGCAGGTGGATCTCTGCACCCCCGTGCCCTCCATGGGCTGCAGGGGCACAGCTGCCTCACCATGGCCTTCACCACGGGCCGCAGAGGAATCTCGGCTCTGGCGCCTGGAGCTCCTCCTGCCCCTCCTCCTTCACCCACCTTGGTGTCTGCAGAGTTGTTCCTCTCACATGTTCCCACCCCACACTGCTCTGGCTGCAATTATAACTGCGCAGCAACTTTTTGTTTCTTTCTTCTCAAATCTGTTATCACAGGGGCGTTACCACCACTTCTAATCGGCCCAGTCTTGGCCAGCAGCACGTCCATCCTTGGAGCTGCGAAGGATTGGCTCTGCCAGACATGGAGGAAGCTTCTGGCAGCTTCTCACCGAAGCCACACCTGCAGACACCCTGCTACCAAAGCCTGGCCATGCAAACCCAATACAGAAACACACATGCCATTTAGGAAGACAAACCTGGAAAATGTCCTGGAATGGCAGAAACTCTTAAGTGACCTGATCTTGGCTCCATTTTAAGAATTCTGGTTTCAGGATACAGCCTATCAAATTCTTGCAGTGTATGCTAAAATGAACCTGGTGGAGTAAATGAAAAGTCTAATTATCTAACATTGCATCATCAGTGTGTTACAAGTGATTGCAGCATGTACAGAAATCAGACTTTGAAACAGTTCACTTTTGTTTCATTTAAGTAGAAGTGACTGTTAAATGTGTTAGACAATTTAAACACCTCTCAAATTCAAAGCAGTACCTTCCCTGATGCCTACCAGAAGACACAGAGATTTTGAAATACTTTTAAATTTAGCATATCTACTTATTTACCTGCCTGTTTTTAAGAGAAGACAGAGAAACAAAAACAAGTGGCTGCCCAAAGTATTCTGAAGATGCTGCCTTCTCAGCTTTATGCATGGACTGTCCTCCTTAGAAGTGATAGTGCCATATGGGAGTGACAGGTGCTCAGAAAAATATACTTTTTCTGTTAACATAAAGGACTTAAAGAGTTCAATCTGTTTAGCTATCAAAAAGAAAACTGAGTGGTGGTTTGATTACAATATATGAGTATCTCATGGGGAGAAAATACCAAAGGGGTCTTTTCTATAGCTGAGAAGAGACTTAGCAAGAATCAGTGATGGGAATGAAAAGCTGACAAATTCACATTGTTACTGATTTTTTTAATTGAAAGCAAAGGTATGTGGGAACTGGAAAAAAGTTCTGGAACCAGAGATTGGAACTGGAGTCTTATTCTTCAAATAAGAGAACAGGTTTGTATACAATGTGTTCTTTAGCTGGTGGATAGAATATAAGGAAAATAGGGTACAATATAACAGCCACAGTACAGAGGAAATTCAAGCTTTAGAGGTGGTGTATATGCCTGGTCTAAATCTTGCTTAAAATTTACAATTTTAACATTACATGTCTCTGAGCAAACTGTCCAAGATCTCCCCTGCTCTTACATTAAGGAGCCTCACATCAGTCACTACCTCCTTACTGGCCCAGTTGCCACATTGGCTTGTCCTGATCTACATACTGTTGTCAGCTTGAACCACATCCTCCAAAAATACCTTCCTTGTGGATGAGATACTTTTATCAGGGTCAGTTTAGTAGCTGTCTTTTGTTCAGTGGTCTGGAGCACATGCCCAGGAGGTGGAACATCCCCATTCCAAGTCCAAGAAGATAGGCACTATGTTCATTCCTTTTGAATGTGTCATAGTCTTCATAAAACTGGGGCTGAACCATAGACAAGGTCTGATGACCTGAGGAAGATACAGACTGACTCTTTAGCCTGTGGACAGTGGGAAGAATCACTATTCCTCTTCCCAGTTCACTTCTGGCCCTTCGGCCAGTAAATTTTAAAGAGAATCACAGAATGGGTCAGGTTGGAAAGGACCACAGTGGATCATCTGGTCCAACTTCCCTGCTCAAGCAGGGTCATCCTAGAGCACACTGAACAGGAGTTTTGTCCAGATAGTTCTTGAATATCTCCAATGACACTTCACAACCTCTCTGGGCAATCTGTTCCAGGGTGTGGTCACCTGAAAAGTAAAGAACTTCTTCCTCATGTTCAGGTGGAACTTTCTGTGCATCAGTTTCTGCCTGTTGCTTCTTGTCCACCACCATCTTGGCACCTCCAAGCAGAGCCTGGCTCCCTCCATCCTCTTGACACCCTCCCTCCAGATACTTACAGACATTCATAAGGTCCACTCTCAACACAGAAATGTGAAAACACTTCTGGGAACAGTGACTTGGGACACCCCTCTGTTCCAGGCATGCTCACACAAATACCTACACTAGGCATGAAAACTCCGTGTAGGATCCATGTGAGGTTACACATTTGTTGAAACTTATACATGAGTTACTTCTGTTGTGCAAAGCTTTTGTTGCAATACTGGATTAAGAGTTACACATTGCACATTGTTTTTCACAGTAGTGCACAGTGACTAACAGGGAGGAAAAAACTCTTCCCAGTCCTGCTTTAGTTTTTATATGAGAGGGCTTTTTCTGGTGCAACCTAGGAGAGAAGGTAATTGGTGCCATTATATCTAAGATTGCTACTGTTTTCTGCAACTGAAATAGTAACAGATTGTCAGACACTGGGCATATGTGGGTTTCATGTTCTTTTCTATTCAGTTAATCAATAAAAAGAACTATGAGAACAATTTCCATGTCAGAGAGAGAATGTGTTGCCTTTTCACACTGAAATACCTTGAGGGTGGGGAATGGGTGGTAGCAGAAAGCAATAATTTTAAGATATGGAAAGACAAAAATGGATGTGTTCAGTCTTGGGTAAACTGATAAGAAAAAAAGGAGGAAATGAGAAGAATGAATCAAAACTGAGTCAGCTACCTTAACTGCTTTTTAAATGAGGTGTGCCTCATCCTGTGCTGCTAAGAATGTCGACCAAGCCACCACTGCTACAAAATCCAACTATATCTACTGAAACATGTGACACTTGCTACCCCAAAATCATGTACACTCTCAGGGATATCCTGGCTAAAGGAAATAATATTTCTTAGGTTAATCAGACTCATCAGAATGGACAGACTGGCATATAATTTCTCTGTATCTTAGTCATGGCCAAAAATCTGGATGAAAAAAATGTATCAGACTAGGAGACTGCATCTTTATAAATAGGATGGGTAAACATGTCTTTGCAATAGATCAAACACATGCACCTGATTATATTAGGACAATAGACAGTGAACCACACTAATAGTGCTGGTGGTGGGGAGCATTTGCAAGACTGTGATGATTTGGGGCCTGGCTGAAAGGGACAACATGGAGGAAAAGTACAGCAGAGGATAAGCAAGAACAGTTTGACGGTATTGAGGTTGTCAGTAGGAAAGACAAGCAAGGGCCTTCTACCTTCTTGTTTTGAGTTTGACAAAGGTAATGAGAAAACAAGTGGATATAATCCTTTCAGTTGCATGAATGTGCCTGGGGATTTCTCTGTGTTGTGATATATAGGCATCTTGGTTTAACTGAGCCAGTTAAATTAACTATTTAACTAAATACCACTCAACCACATGGTGGGATGGGAAGGAGAGTCAGAAGAAAGTGAAAAAACCCCACCAAAATTCATGGTTTGAGATAGTTTAATAATTGAAACAGAATATTATACTAATACTAAAAACAATTAAAAAATGAAGAGAGAGAAAGAGAAACAAAACCCAAGAAAAAGAACCAAGTAATTTACAATACAATTTCTCACTACCCAATGACCCCGTTTCCAAGCAGTGATTGTCCCTGCAGACCAACTTCCCCTGGATTCTATACTGAGCATGACATTCTATGGTATGGAATATGCCTTTGGCCAGTTTGGGCCAGCTGTCTCAGCTGTGCTTCCTCATGGCAATTTGTGCATCCCCTCACTGACAGAGCATGGGAAACTGGAAGTCCTTGAGTTAGGGTAAGCACTACTTAGCAACAACCAAAACATCAGCTTGTTATCAACATTATTCTCATACTGAATCCAAATCACAGCACTGTACCAGCTGCTAGGAAGAAAACAAAACCTGTATCAGCTGAAATCAGGACAATAGGATCCAAGTTCAAGAGAAGGGCATGCTTTAGGTGTAATAAGCCAAGAATAACGTCAGGTCTCAGAAAATAACTGGAAATTTTCCTCCAAGAAATGCGTATGTAAGAAACTGATTACAAAAAGCAAACATAGAGAAGTCAGTGTACTTTCTTTGAAACAGATTCATTATGTAAGGTCTTGCTGAAAAGTAAGAAGGAGTTTTATATCAGTTCTTTACTTTTTCCAGGACAGACATGCTGTCTACCAGAGGACATCATGCAGAAACTTATCAGAGTCTTAATCCTTTGGCATTCATAATTCTTCTCCATGGATGCCTACAATAAATGCATTAAAGTCTGAGACAGATGCCTAGATTTTGTGCCTTCTCAGCAGAGAGAAATAAACACTTACAGGACACAAGCCATCTCCTCCTAAGTGGATAGCTGGAAAAGATCAGATGAATCATAAGCCAAAAGTGCCTATTTCTCTTTATTGACTGAAAAGGGAGCTGATGGTAATACATGCTCATCCATATGCTGCTATGTGTGTCATTTTCTGTGAAGAGCTCAAACAATTTATTAATCACCCTCAAATTGTTAGTACTACAATTAAGCAGAAAAAGGCTTTGGAGCATTCAGGTGCTCAGATATTTGTTTCATTCTAACTTAGAAATGAAGAACAAAATGTCTGAAATAACCTGTAAGAGAAAATGAAGGCTCCTCACAGAGTCCTAAGGAGCTGTATATCTAAGGATATGTATTCAAAGGAGACTTTCAGTCAGGTTGCTGAAAGGTCAAGGAGACAGAGAGCAAAGAAATAGTCTGATGATGCCCATGTCCTTATGGGAAACACAATAAAAATCTTGCCCTTTTGATGTTTACCATGTCTCACAGTGTTGTCTTCCCTTCAGAGGTAAACAAAAAAACATTTCTAGTTTTGCGATGCACCTGAATTGATTCTTTTACACCAAAATTATAACCTTCCCTCTCTGGAGAACTGAAACACAGAGGGACTGGTAGATGCTATAGATATATCATCTGAAGGCAAACTAATTAATTTACTAGTGGCAGGCTGATGATGCTTTGATTTGCTTTAGACCACCCTCTTTTTAGAAGTGATTTTGGGGTCCTACCATACCTAATACTAAGAAAACACTGTCTTCCAGATCAAAGGTATCTGTGAATTTTAATTGAGCTCTGAGCCTTATTTCACCATGATTGAACTACTATTATTGGGGGGGCAATGGAAGAGAAGATGGATAGCAGTGCAAACAACTAAGAAATGAAAGAAAAGTGAGAAGCGTGACAAGACCTCAGTAAAAGCCGGAAGTGGCCTTAGCAGTCATGCTTCTGATGTAATTTCAAGTCCCTTAAAAGTCCAAGTTCCTCCAGTGAGAGAGTTTCCCCCACAACTGGCTCTGTTGACAGAAGCAGGATGCCCTTTGGTCGAACTTCTCATCTGTATTTTGAAACATTACCTCAGGCAGCCAGTATGGTTCAGTCAGTGCAGTTGGTAATGCAGCACGCGCATCACTGGAGTAAGACAAACACATGTGGGAGGAAAAGGCATAACCTGACAAAGAAACAAATCTCATCACTCCTGGGTAATTCTCAGGACCATCTGGCTGGTACACATTGCTGGGAAGGCTATATACTCATTTGTTGGGAAGGCTATGTACTCAGCTTCAACAGAGCATGATACAGCAGTCATGTCTCCACAGGGGCCAAAGAGAGGTGCTAAGCTTGGCAAGACTGTGGGCCAAATATCAAATGCTGGGCAACAACAGAGAACAGGAAAATATTTCAGCCTAAAGTACATACAACAGGACAAAGATTTTAGGGACATTATCTCTCCCACTCTGACTTTTTTTCTAAGTGAAATACTTAACTAATAAAATTGTCTGTACTTTTCCTACAATTGAAGCTGTTAATGTAAAATTACTTAACTACTAGCAAGAATTTTTTGTCTGTTTGAATTCAAAGGAAAAATTCTAATCACACCATTATTAACTGAAATTACATGGAAAAAAATTGAATCTAGTCAGGGTTCACTTTCTAAGATTCTAAGATTCCAAAGGCTTTGCATTCTCCCCCAAAAAGGCAACAACAGAAAAGAAAAAAACAAAACCAACCAAAACCAAATCCAAATAACTAAAAATCCCCAAACAGAAAAACAACTCCAAGCAAACAAAAAACCCCCAAAAACACAAAAAATGAGTTCTCAGTACATAAAGCAGACTGCAGGCATAGGATACAACCTGTTCTTTTGTGCCGCATTGTCAATACACTGGTACTGACAGGGAGCATCAGGATGGAAGATCAGCTCCAAAC
This sequence comes from Atrichornis clamosus, assembly GCA_013400975.1. Lineage (NCBI taxonomy): Eukaryota > Metazoa > Chordata > Aves > Passeriformes > Menuridae > Atrichornis > Atrichornis clamosus. The sequence continues at coordinate 101,731 of WBMZ01013246.1, read as the reverse complement.
CCTTTAGCGCTGCTTGACAGTTCAAGCCAATGTGATACAGGCTGCATGGCCGAAGACATGGGTGGAAGAAATTGGTGAATATTTTCTGCAACCATAAGTTGAAGGCTATGCCTAGATAGGGGGTCTGGCTACAGCCTTGACCTCCCATAAAAGCATTTTGGAAAATAATTATACCTGTTCTTTTTCCTGCCATTTTGGAACTGTCCAGCTCCTTCCTGATACCTGTAGCAATGTCAGAGTTGATGAGTCTCCCTTCTGGCAAAGAAAAGTGATGTAGGACAGGCAGATACATCACTGGACCAAGAAAAATTTAGAAGTACCCAAATTCTGTATATTGCTCTATCTATGGGACAGGGACTCCCTAATATTTTCAGAGGGAATCTGAGAGAAATTTTAAAGTCTGTTTCCTCCTTCTGGATAGCCAGCATGAACACCAAGATCCCCTGAAGTCCTTCAGCATCTGAGTCACATAAGGTGATGGTCATCACCAACACATGTAAAGGAATGTGACTGGGAACCTATGACCCTTATAAAAATGAGTACACTTTTGCAGGAACCACCGCATGACAGAACTAATTTAGCACTGTAGGTAAATGTTCCCTCAGAGGCTTTCTTTTGAGACTGGCATTTGAGCACTCTGAAAAAAAAAATCTTAGTCCTGTGACGAACACGGAGTTGGGCTTGATCCTTACGGGTCTATTCCAACTTGAGATATCCTATGATTCTATGAAAAAAATCAACACCATTGCTTACTTTTGCATAGAAAACAGGTGAAAATGAAAGGTTTCATGATAACTTAGCAGACCAGACTCAACTCTCCTGACACCAGGAAAGAAACTGGTTTTGTACTACTAGCCATAACTATTGTTTATGTTTTGATAATATGACATCCTATGGGACCTGAGTCACTGAAAACAGGATCTTAATTCTCCTGAAAATGTTATCAACTTTTCAGTGGATTGCTGCTAAATTTTGCAGGTTTGCAGTGAAAACTGATATTCTGGAGCAAAGCAGCAAAATGAGTTAATATGTGCCAGAGATGTAAAAGCAGTACAACAGCTTTTGGAAGCTTACCAGAGGGAAGAAAGCAGGTCTACTCATAAATAAGGAAGACATGAAATTAATTATGTTTCAAAAATGACTGAGATAACTTACAGTGGTATCAAGCCTGTCATCAGTAAGAATATACATCAAAAAATGTTGAAATATTAGGCACAGAGAAAACTTACTCAAATACACTTGGAAATGTGAATGCATACAATCCAGCTGGTCTTGATCATATCTTAGTGCAATCACCTCCCAGAGTTATATAAACTGTAGGCTTCACCTACTCTTGAAAGTTACAGCAATAAAATTGATGATGTGGCCCCATAATTGAGCATGATTGAATTACTTCAGGTAGGCAAGTTCCTTCCTGCCAGCTGAGCCATGGTAACTGGCTCTGTGTGCTCTCCACTAAGTAATGTCTATTACTTTCACTAGCAACATAAAACCAATTTACAGAAACTAAAGCTAAAAAGCAGGTGCCCCTTTTCCAGTTAAAGGGTGGTATATTTCACTTTGACATAAGTAGAGTCACAATTTGTCTCTGGTAAACTATAAGCTGAGAGGTATAAATAGCTAGGATAAAACTGAGATAAAAGTAAATTACTGAACAAGTTAATAAAAATAAATACTACAGTGACCTTCAGAAAAGTAAGGAATGCTCTTTGGAAATAGTCTGTGAAAAAGAACCATTTAAGAATTAAGGGAAAGGGAAAAAAAGTTGTGTAAGAAACAGCTCACAGGGCTGGATTCTTCCACTTTTATTTCATGAGTGGATCCTCATTTTTTAATTGATCTTCTTGCTTTTCTTTCAGCAAATTGTGGAATAAAACATTTTGAAAATCAGTGAATTAATCAAAATAAGGCTCTAGTGATACCCATGCAAGACAGTACATGAACTGCTGAAGAACAAATCTGGCCAGATTTGCTTTACTAGAAGTGCTAAAATTAACATAAGCAATTCAACAGATCTTTAATATCTACTTTAGTGTTAATCATCCCATTTCACAAGGTCTTATCTGGAAAAAAAGTATTAAAAATTACTCTGGATAGAAGATACCTTCTGTATCAAACACCTGGAAAAAAGTTTTGAATGCCAGAATGATTTTCAGGAGCACTGTATTTGTACAGTACTGGTGTTGGAGAATTTCTCTTAAACTGAGCACCTTATTAATGAGAAAGTAAGCAGTACATTATCAGAAACCTGCAGGTCATACTGCACAGAAATTTTTATTACAATAACCCAGACAAGTACCAGTTTAGTACCATAAAGATAGGTAGAGACAGAAAAAAGGGGATTTAGAGAGATTCAAAAGACAGATTCAATTGAAGACTACCCTTACTAATATAACATTAGTTCAAGATGAAAAGAAATAAAAAATGAGAGGCAACAATGCTGAAAGATACAGAAAGATGACAGAAAACAGCATGCATGATTTTGAAATGTGTGATGGCAGCTGAAAATGCTTGTGCAAATTGATGCTGTGTATGCACATGCTTGGCACATAGCACATGGTATGTCTGGCTTTGTATTCTCAAGCAGTGTCTTCAAGTTATGATGCCCAGCTCCTGTATCCTAAGAGGAGAAGAGTGCCAAATGTTTTCAGAAGCAGAAACACAGGTTATGAGACTGAAGGATATAGGAACATTTGAGGCATCTCATTTAATGAAGCAATGAAAAAACAAGGAAGAGAAGGAAAGAAGGGTAATAAATGACAACTGCTTTAAGGCAGTAGAAGCCTAAAGAAGGTACATGGGGATAAGAAGCGGAAAAACAGATTAGACATAAGGAATGTAACATGGTAAATGAGGTTCTTTGTCTTTTATTTTGTTACCTTCTGGAATAATGTGCAGATAATCAAAGTTCTTTGACTTCTCGTTTTCCAGACTGGCGGCCAAAGTCATCAGCAAATCTTTGCTATGAGCCACATACTGGCAGCGAGCAGGTTAATGGGATCTAACAAATCTTCATTTTTCCATTAATTTTACTTGTGGTTTTTCTCATTCTGTACCAAAGATTCCTCAGAGCTCCAGTTATGAGATTTATAAAACTAAAAAGCTGCTTATATTTTTTCTGGATAGCCACAGTTCTGTTCATATGCATCGCTCGATCCATAATCTTTTCCATTCTTGGGGAGTGATGTTTCCAGTTGGTTGTGTATACAGTAGGTCCTTTCCTGTCTTTTTATTTCCAGCAGGTTTAGAATGAGTAAATGTTCCAAAATGACATTTCATTAGCTTCTCCTTCTTCAGTAAATCTTTCAGGATCTCAAATCACCATTTATTGTGCCTATGTAGAGCCTATTGTTCCTGTATAACGTTTGTATAACTAAGATCAATTTTCTCCTTTTCAAGTCTTCCCCAAACTCCAGCAGTCTGTACAAAATTTCACACATATCTTTTTCTAGCAGACCATACCTCAGAAAAAGTCATAGGAAAAGTCAGCCTGGTTATTTGTTAGGAGCTGAGCTTCAAAAAAAAAAAAAATCAGGACTGTAGTCTTTGAAAAAAATATTTTGAAATATGAGTGTGTCTCCAAAATTACAGTGCATAAATCCAGAGCCTGCTTGATTCAGCAAAATCTAAGCAAGATCTGGTGCCTCTGGCTGAGTCAAAATAGTTGAGAAGTCATCTTTCAGTCTTGAATAATCCAGATTTTAATGAAGGTGTCTCCAGTGAAAACAGGTTAGTAATGACATCACTGTGTGCTGTGTGTTAAGGTGGCTCTCAGAAGGGGTGTGCAGCTGTGAAGGTAAAGGGCAGGTGCCTCACAGCAGACTAGCCTGAAATCCACAGACTTTTCAGATGCTCAGTTGAATGCATGTATTAGAATTTCCCATTGCAAAAATGAAAAGAAACAATTTAAAGGCTTCTCACAGAGCAATAAAACATTTTGAAATTGCTCTGGTTTTCCTTAATTCAAAGTCTTTTTACTACTCCCTCTATATTATTCAAGCTGCTCAATTTTTTTATTTTATAACTATTGAGGAGTGCTGTAATTAACAGTCCTTGGGGTATTTTTTCCTAGATCTAAAGGTGTTGTCTGGTCAGTAGTGAGTAGCTTGACCAAGGTATGGTTTTTATTTCACCAGCTATAGGGGTGGGCTTCAGCACCACATTGCAATACCTCCATGTATGTCAGCAGTGTCAGTGTGCACACTGCAGACCTCCAGACACTGCCCTCTGGGTGTCTGGTGCCATTTGCAGTCCCCTGGGGTATCTGAACAACCTGCACAGGCCAGGCAGAGAGGACACAACACCCTGGGGAAGTTGAGAAGTATCAGCCCATGTCTGCAGATAAATCTTCACCTGTTGTGAAGCAGCAGTCCATGTGTGCAGCTGGGAGGCCCCAGGTTGGACTTGATAATCTTGGAGGTCTCTTCCAACCTTAATGATTCTATGATCCCAAGTGACTATTGCTGCTACCTTTAGGCAGTAGGCTTGGTCTCCAGGCTCTGCTCCCTGCACTACATCCTTTGGAAGCTTAGACAATTGGTGCACTTATAGAAACTTGCATTTAGGTGTCTTAATCTGGAAATGAATGCCACCTAAACGGCAGGATCTTGCTGCTTAAATTTAGGCACCTTGTGCCATGTGAGCTATTCTGGCATATCTAAGAACCCTCATGGGGCAAACAGATAATAAAAAAGACACAGAGGTAGTTCAAGCCACAGTGGCAAGACAACTGAAAGTCAAGTGGGATCCCTAAAATGTCTGATGTGACAGTAAACTTCTAAATTTAGTCATCTGAATCCACCCTGTGTGTCTATGATAACTGAATAATTTTTTAATCTTCTTTTCTATGCACCAAAAAAAAAAAAAGAAAATCAATCAGACTCCTTGGATTCCCTTCTGTAGTCCAACACTCTCTGAGATGATCAGATTGTCCCACCTGCCCTGCCACTCCAAGTGGAAACAGATCTCCGTAAGGATGTCTTAGGTACCCTTGCATCTCTCAGATCACAAGGAATGCCTGTATCATTGACTGAATGAGGCCCTCATTGAGTGCAGTTCTTCTTGTCCTAAACTTGAGGTATAAAACAAGTAGATGAAATACACTTCAACAGTGCCTAGTTCCTCTGAGTTGACTATTAAAGGATTTTTCATATATTTTAGCCATATAACACCTGAAATGAATCCTGTGTAGTGTGTCAGACAATACTTAAGTAGCTGCTGCTCTTAGAGATTAAATAAATGTTTTGGGGTTTTTTTAGCTATGATGTTCTCCACGTCAGAGTTTGAAATGTGAACTGTAAGATGTATCATGAAAAATGCAAAATTAAGGGCACAAGAAAATTATATAAAAATATACAAGTCAAAGCAGCTGTATGTCATAACATTAATATTTAGAATTTTGAAATCTGTAAACTTTCCAAAATAAAAATGTCAAGAAATTTTTTTTTTAATTTCCCCACAACAACTTTTGCAAAATCATTATCAGGAAATGTTTTGAAAATGCATTTTTGACATCTCCAGATTTTGAAAAAAATAAGATTAGTATAATAAATGCAAAAGAACTACCAATATGGCATTCCCATCAGTTCCTCAGCTATCATGCTGCACAGCCCTTTCTACAGGCTCAGTCATCAAAATTGGTAGGTGGGTGGCTATTACAGATTTCACCAGTTCTCAGTTTTCTTTTGATGAACATGTGCATAGTTTTGATATCTCATGATATATCTCCTGCTTATAGGTACATCAGGGAAACCAAAAATTAGTCTAATTGTCAGTAGAAATTTCGGAGGAGATGATCATGATGGGAAAACACAAATATCAGGACACTAAAGAAAGCACCGGTGACATTTTCAAAGGTGCTTAATTATTGGTCTAATAATGCTCTCACTAGAGGAAATAGTAAACATTTTACTGTTTGAAAGACCCAGAGTGTTACATGTTTTGGAAAAAACCCTAACCCACTGGGGAGAGAAGGAAAGAAAATGAGGGGGCCTAAGTCTGAGGTAATTTGACTTCAGAATCTGAGAGAATGGATTTATTTCTGAAGGCTGTTTCAAGACCTCCCTACATAGGAAATGCAGTATAGGAAATGCCTTGCAATGCAGTAAAGGAGCACTTTCTGTGTAATCAATGGACTGCAGAAGATGTGTTCCCACAGATACATTGCTCCAGGTTGTTTGGTTGAAGGGCTAGGAATTCACTGAAGAAGACACTGTAAAGCAGTGCTTGAGCTCCACTTTCCTCACTGGCTCCATCTCTCTCCCTCATCCCAACAACACATCTGTGCAGAGGACTGGCATTCTTCTCACATGGATCTCCTTCAAGACTATTATGACAGGAGCTGGATATATATCAGTGCAATAGGCTTTTTGTTTCATTTTCTTTTAAGAAGGTCCAAAGGTAGCTGATGTATAGATGGGATTTCACATTTTTTCTTTTCTTTCTCTGCAATGAAAGCTCGTGCAGTCTTACCTCTTGCTGAGACATGCTTGTATTCTGAAATTGCCTTCACTGAGTTTTTTCCTGTGCCTGTAATGACATCTAGCTTCTCACTGCTTAACCTTTTTCCACTGAGACTACCAATAGAGCTATCCATTTTTATCAGTTATTTGTCTTGATTTCTCCCCACTTATTCAAGATAACAATTATTTGTACTGGAATAAGTTGTGTCTTTGAAATGTATTTTAACATAGCAGAAAAAATAAGGACTGGAGACTTCTAGTTTTGAGATCAATAGTAAAATTCACCAAGCAGAAGCAGAATGAGACCCAGAAGCCCAAAGGTAACAGGACAAGAGCTAACTAAAGAGAGCAGTGCCCATTAATTATTAAGCCTTCATTTCCTCTCTCACCACAATGGTATTAAAAACCAGTACAGACATGTAAATTAAAAATAAATACTCTATAGTTCAAGGCATTCATTTAACCTCGATACTGAGGACTCTCTCTAGGGATGGAGGCTGGGATTTTTTTTCTAATTACAGGCTGCTAATTCAGTGGATACTCAATATAAATTAGAACCAACTTTTTGCATTAAGAACACACAGTTGATGTTCCCAGGACATCTTTTTCTCATCTGCAGCATGAGTGGTGACATCTCTGTCACCTTTAGGATGCTTGCTCAGCCAGTGCTGAGCTTGGTGCCCAACGCCGTCCCTCTGGCCGTATGGCAGGGAACAGGACTGCTGTGGCTCAGGAGGTGATGGATCTTCTTGTTTCTGTGCCATCCCTGTCTTTTGTATGAATGGGGACCAAATGAGAGAACTACTACATCAGAATCCCTGTCCAAATCATATGTGAACATCCTCATCGAAACAACACCTTTATGCCAGTTGGAGGCAGTTGACAGTGGCAGCAAATCAGTCCAACTGTTAACTCAGAAGGAGAAATAATATTTAAACATAGAATTGTCAGGTGAGAGCAGAAATATTTACCTCCTATGTAGGCTGTGAGGTTAAAAAATTTCACATAAATATATTTGGCTTAGTAAGAATTCATACCCTTCTGTCTGCTCCCTTCATTTCTCACTCTTAGTAATTAAGACAATCACTACTCTCCACTCCTCTCTTTTATCAACAAAAGACTGAGACAATGCCCATATCAAGCACAACTTTAGAAAATTCATAAGAAGTTGTGACTGAGCTGGGAACTGAACTATATCTTAAGCTGTGTGTTAGTGCTTAGTCCTTCGAACTAAAAGCCTGCACGGATTTTATTAGGCAACTTTCCCACAGTTAAGTTTTCTGCATTATAAGACTATCCTCTACAGTTGACTGTTCTGGAGATATCCTGGGAAGGTCTATCACAGCATATTAACACTGTAAATATAGTATTGCATTGCTTGGAACAGAGTGCAGGCTGCCTGTTAACTAACAACAATGGTCCCATGACTTCTCATGCTTTGTCTGGACTTTGCTTGGCCTCCCTGGAAATTTATTTTAGCTAATACCAGCAATTATCAAGATAATTTACTTCCCTTTGGCTTTTGCTTAGCATGGTACAGATCTCTGGTATAATATCTACCCATAGTAAAAGCAAATAGTTTTTTCATGCAGAGTGATATTTGATCCCAGAAAGAAGTACAGCTTGGAGGACTATAGGCTTGGGAACACGGGAGACAACCTTGAAAGCATAGGCAAAGGATGTGATCCCAGGGCTATAAGTAGCTCACTAGTGGTCAGTTACATGTCATCAGAGGAGTGCAACCTGAGAGCTGGGTAAAATGCTCTTAGAAGTGACTTCTATCTGACATCTGTAAATTGTGGTATTGATAGTAAATTTACTCATAACATGGGCTTGAAGATCAATGAAGAAAGAGAAGGGATTAAAGTTGCTTGGCAAACATGCAAAAGTTACCCCAAACTTTCAAAGAATGAGAAGGAAGAAATGACCAATGTTGCATTCCAAATAAAGAAGGACGCATTTGCAAATCCCCAGAAACAAGCAACTTCAAGACCCTTGGGGCAGTGATGGGTACCAAAGAAGTGTAGATATTTAAAAGTTTGTGTGTATATCATTTGATGTTATGTACTTTGAATTATTTGTGTTAGTATCATCATAACTGTACTGATAATCCTTTGACTAGACTATTAAGACTAATTAGAATAACAATAAATTATTTGCTTTGCCCGTATAATGTGTTCATTTTGACCATAAAAAGGCTTTAAGAGTAACAAATTAGTGAGAATTCAAGCAAGTTTGGTAACTTGTATGAAACAAGCTGTTAACACTGTGTATTCCAGAAGATCTGATGCATCTTTCATACATTTAAGGGTTGTAGCCTCCTGTTGCCTTTCTGCACCTTTCAGCATGGCAGGATTATGCAATTTGTTTGACATAAAGTTGGCAAGAGAGAAATTGACAATCTCAGGACCATTTGCAAGAAGAAGGAGCAAGAGACTGGATGAGTGACTACCTTATCACAGTTGCCACAGTCCTTACACGAATACCTTTTGCAGGGTAGTACAAATGTCACAGGGTTATGGACGATTGGTGAGGGCCTGCTGAGTCATGCTGATCTTGTAGTACCAGCAACTCCATCCTGAGCCATGCTGTGCTCCAGCTACAAGTTGCTGTTCAGCAAGCTGTGAGGCTTTGAAGAGGAAAGGCCACTGCAGTGAGCTAGCATTGACAGCAAAGCAGCCATGGCCTTTACCTGGTCCAGTACTGGGTGAATAAACTTCTCAAAAGTCTGGCCAGGCCACTGCACCCAGTGGTTTACCTTTGTTGAATCCACTAAGAAGTGCACAACATCATGTGTCATGTCATATTTGGCTGAATATGTTCCACAACACTCTGGAAATCATTTAGGAAGAATATCCTGCTCTGGTCTGGTAGGTTGTTTGTAGAAGAGATAGTCTAACCCTGCTGAAAAGGAGAAGGAAGGGGAGTGAAAGGCTACAACTGCTGCAATTGTGAAGGGCCAAAGCCTTGCTAAGAGTTGTGGTAAATTTATTTCAGAAATCTGGAACCTTCATCTTATTACAATTTATCACCTTATTCCTGTACACAAGATTGATGTGGAGTGTGTGATGATACTAAGCTCAAAGGCAGCATTTATTCCCTATGCAGTAACAGATGGTGTCTGATCCAGGGATCCTTGCCAGGAGTTCATCAGCTGTGTTTGGGTAGCTCAAGCCACTGTCTGTGAGATCAGCTTGTTGGCAGAGTGAAGAGCAACATCATCACCATGACCTGCTGCACATTTCACGTGCTGCTTCTGACTGATGGGGCTGAAGGTAGGCCAGGTGCTCCACTGAATCCCACCTAGTCTTAGGCAAATTTGAGGGATTGCATAAGTGGCAGCAGCCTCTGGGGAAGGAAAGGACACTTAAGCGCAATGAAATACATGTTCCACAAGCCCCATGGAGTTTTTGCCTTGTCCTCAGTCTCTACATCCTTTCCTTAATTCATCCTTTCCCCAGTCCTCTCTACCAGAACAGACTCCTCTCTTGATCATCCTGAGACCAACAGCAATGAGTTTACAATAGTGGTCCCTAATATCTTCCCTTGGCTAAAGTAACTTTTGTAATAATATCTTAGTGAAGAGGGCATACAGATAACTCTTATTCCATGCTAAGAATCATACATTTCTCTCATTTCCAAACAGTAAACTCAACAGAGAGCTGTAGACAGAGAAACACATATGATATCACCCAGACCTCCCTGGAACAAGACCTGTCGTGGGAGACCTCCTCAGACAGGCAGAACTCCTGAACAGCTGAATCTTGCAGTTTCATTCAGTTGTAAGGGTGACAAGGACAGCACTATTCTTATCAAGGAACTGGACTAACAGTGGAAGATAATCTACTCAATTTTGGTCCAATGCAAGCATTGTGATAGCATGAAGTATGAGAAAGCTACTATTCTTTCAAAAGGAAGCTAATTTCAGAAGGGTACATCAATTAGCCAGGCCACAAGTAATAGCTAGGACGCAGTAACAAGATATCTATCCCACTGGAAGAATAAAAAAGCTCAGAAATAGATTTGGTTTGGCTTTTTGTTTTAAATAGAAGCCCACCCCCCACCCCTTACTCATAGGAGACTTCTGAGATTATTTCTTTATTTTGGTCAAGCTTTGAATAAAGATCATTCTTGTAGGGACTTGCTCAGCTTTTATGTTCACACACATAACAGATTGCCAGACAAGCTATCCTTGATTAGTGAGGCCAGCTCTCATAGTCATTGTCACAGTTGGCTGAGGCTGCAGCATCATCATCTAGAATCCATCTAGAACATTCACTTAGAATAGCAACACTCCTGCACTGGTCTTTTGCAAGGGAAGCAAAGACAGAGCCTCTGTGTTTATGACCCGTACTGGAACTAGCAGTGGCACAAAAGACCTTTGTGCCCCAGACAGGTGTGTGCATGGGGGCCAAGTGCTACACATTCCTGAGTACAATACCTGATAAATTTATTCACTAAACAATTTCTGGAAATGTTTCAAGAGTTATGAGAATGTCATAGAAGGGCATGGAGGATAGTTTTGGATTAAGTGACAATTGTTTTTCTAAAGAGAGTAAACTTTGGTAAACTAGGAATACTGATTAGGAAATTCAAATGAACTCAGAAACCAGGGACTGGAATGCTGAACTTATTTAGGATTTATTCAGATCAAAGTTACAAAAACCAGTCAGAAATGTGCATGACAAGCAAGCTGCAGGCTTCCTTGCTTTAGTAATCTCTCCCTCCCTCCCTCCCAAGAGAGGTATAAGGAAGAAGCTGAGAGCTTGGAAAGAGTGAAAAAAGCTAGATCAGCTCGGGCTATGACTGTATTACTTGTCTGGGAGCACTTCCAAGTTCCTTTGTCTGGTTATATGCTTCCCAAATCCTGTCCCTTCTTCTTCCTCCAAATGCACTCTAATTACTATGATGAGACAAGCTTTAGGAAATACCTGATCTGAATCACTGCAGGAACAGCATCCTTGAACAAGCTTCAGATAAGTCTGTATATGGCCAAAGAAAGCTGGAATCAAGCAGTGTATTGATACAGCAAGAATTTGCCATGGTGGAGACAAATTAGGTTTAATTTATAATCTTACAACAAGAAATAGAAGATTATTCAGATATTGGATTGGGAGACCAAGAACAGAAATGGACAATAATGCAATACATAACATGGAAAAAAGTTAGGACCATTCTTGGTTTATTCTACATAACACATATCACAGTGGCGAGCAGGGGTGCAAGGCTCATGACCTTTGGAGACAGAGCAGCCAGAATGAGGACAGGAAAACGGAAGTCATCACAAGCAAACTGAAATGATGCTTAGACTACAGTGACAACAGTAGTGCAAATATTTTTGAACAGATGTATCAGCTTGGCTAATAAGTAGTCTAACCATGCATTCAGGACAGTGAACTCATCTTCTGGTAGAGGGAAGTAGGGACACTGGGAAGAGGTGCAGTAAAAGCACCACTTCTTTTGAACCCCAGCTGACTGCTAGCACTGGCTTAAAATGCCTTCACATGGCACTTTCAATCCAAAGGTGGGAGGAGGTTACCTCCCACTTGGCTTGGAGGTGCTTGTTCCAAAGGGAGACACTATCTTAGTAAGACGACTAAAGGCAGCAGAGACTGTGGTAGTAGATAATCTCTATTGTTGAAACTGGGAAGAACTACAAACTGAAGCACAGCACATGAACACTTGACATTGAAAGACATAGGAACAGATAGATATGAATTGGCCATGAATAAGCAGAGGCTGGAGATCACAAGATTTTTAGACAACAAGGCAGAAAAATGCCAAAGGAACCTTCCAAAATGATATAGGGCTAAGAAAAATAAATGCTCTAAATAATTTGCAGATGAGGTTTGACTGGATTGTGAATGAGTCCATAAAGAAATCACTAGGGAGAGAAAAAGTTAATGCAGAATTTGTTGTAAGTTTTTTCTTCTTTATGTGCAATTTCTTGTAGGCTCAGCTTGGATGATATTGCTGCAAAAGAAACAGTTCAGTTTACAATTAGTCCTACTTTGACCTGGGCTGTGCTGCACAACAGCAAGAACAGTGCCAAGACTTGTTCCAGTTTGGGACTTGGGAGCAGAGTTGAAATAGCATTTCCTTTCTCATGAGGTGTGAAAACTGATTATGTGCATTGGAAAGAAAAGCCTTTGGGGGGTTGTTATGTTCAAGCCATAGTACTTCAAATCACATTGGCCTCACTGTGGCAAGTTAATTCTCTGATGTTACTTGCATTGGTCTTCACAAGTTTACTTCCCAGGCAGAGACAGACAGAGTCAGAAGATAGGAGAATTTTTAGGCTTCTCTCACAATCCCCAATACTCTCTGGCTTCCTTGACCTGGTCCATGGGCATGGTGAGGTGGAGGAAGTCTAGGAAAAGACAAGGAAAGTAGTAGTCTAAATTAGGTGTTGGTCGTGGAGAGTGGGATTGAAGTAGCCCACTTCCATAACCATTTAAAAAGTACATTTGTGTATTAAAAAGGATTGCTTTTAGCTACTGCCATAGCCCATGCTGGAGGGGCTAATGGGTTTGCTAAAGAGATGTCAGTAGCAATAAAGATCTGAATAGTATTGTAATAAGTGATAGCTGTTCACCAGCTGATCCTTTATTGCACAAGACAACATCTCTAGTGGCCATGTTCCTTCTTATATGTGACTTTAGTTTCTTTCTGATTAATTATGCATGAGGTAGATATCCCAAAGTCCCCTTTGTAGACAGGCTAGAGAAATTTACTTTCACACCCGAACCTTGTAATGAACTCTCAGCTCATATCATCACCAAGATATTAATAGTGACATTTACTTTCTCCAATTACAGGGGGCACTCACCTATACGAAATATATAGCGTTAAGTCTATTTATTTAAGTCATCTCCCATGTATTTTAAACTGAGTTAGAGTGGTGTAGGGCATGTGAACATCTCCTTTTATTGTCAAAGACACAGGTCTCTGTTTCAGCCAGTCAAAAAATATTCTCCCATTTTTGCTCTGCTGAAGAGTATGACACAAAGTATTCCACATGTTGGAAATTAACCTGTGAAATGAGGATTATATTTTTGTGGGTAAAGTCATAGGATAATTGAATGCACTGACAGTATTATTACATAGCGCCTCTGTGGGATAGAGAGTAATGTCTCTCACTCCTGTACTAATCTCTTGTAGCACCTCGCCAACAGAAAATAAACCTGAGGCTATTGCTTGCTCTGAGCTACAATAGCTTTTGAAAACAACCAAATGACATCTCTGGGAATCCACCTCTACTTTCCTGTTGGTGTTGAATGCACAGCATATGTATGTATTCTCAATCAATAGGTTTACTAGTCCTGACACCCTTACAAGCGTTATCAAAGGTATGACTCTTTCAGCAGCAAGGTTTCCTGCCAATTGAAATCCATTCTACTAATTTTCTAGAGTCCTAAGACATTTATCAGAGTTATACTTTTTAAGAATTTAACCCACTCTTTGGACTAGGTAACCATACTCTTGCAGTGATTTTGTGTAAGAAGCCTGAAGGGAACCCTTGTATTATTAATTGGTTTTCATAAATTTGAAAGCAATTTATCTCTCTTTAAGGTTTTATCTTAGAAAAGTGCTTCTAAACATAAAGAAATAACTCTGAATATCAAGAGGCTTTCCATGATGAAAAATGTCACCATTTCCATATACCTATTTCACAGATTCTTTCAATTCTTTGGTGTAAATGTAATTAATTATTAGGTCTACCAAGACCAGTCTCATCTCCCACTGAAACGGGGGATGGGAGCAGCTTGTGGTTTTCTTTTTAGTGGGAGTACTAAATCAGGTAATACCATTACTAAACCACAACGGCCACCATGCCTGGTCTTTATTTATATCATTATAGAGACATCTGTGTGTGTTTTTGCTATATACCGTTATGCGAAGCAGTGATATGCAAACAGCAAATTCTGCATCTGCTTCTTTGACGACTGCTTTGGTTTCTGGCCATCAGTATTTCATTAACTACTTTAGACCAGGGTGGTTCAACACTTGCAGTGAGAATTTCAGGAAAGTGTGGAGTGAACAGCTACTTTGTGCTTTAAATCAGAAATCAAAAAGGTGTCCAAGATCAGCAGAAGGTAGTTCTCAACAGTGAGAAATGTCCTGCTGGTGATATTTGACCTTCAGCCCTGCTCATGTGACATCCCAGCAAAAAAAGTAATATTTCTGCAGGAAAAACTATTATTTTCGGGACGCTGATAAAATTCAGTCTTTATCATGATGAAAAAAGGCAGGATATGTCTTTTTGTTTGACAATTTGATATAGTTAGAAAAGGGAAAGAGAAGTTTTCAGGTACACCAATACTTTTCAGATTTGAAACTTAAATCCAAATGCCTTTGCTTTCCTCATGTTATAAAGTGTTATCTGTGTAACAGCAGATAGACTTGGAAAGGACCATGAAAGTTTGGATCATTGATGTCCCTATCCAAAGGAAAGTCCAACCATGCCAATAAGAAGCAAACTGTCTCTATCTAGCGGCTTCAGCTACCCTAGAGCAAGTCCTATGTCAAGAGTGATTGAGAAGGGTGGAAAGCTTAATTTTATTATTTAAAAAAAAATATTCATGCTGATATGCAGCAGTTTGGTATAACCCACACACCAAATACAGTCAACTTTATTATTCCCACCTCTTCTTTCTGCTAAAAGCCACATTTTTCAAAACACAAAAAATTAATGCAGTGGCTACTTATGAAAGAGAGGTGTATTTTTGATTCCCATTGGAAGGGGAAGCACGGGAGAAGAAATGCTAGCACGTTTTTACTATGTCAGAAAGTTATGTTGAACTTCTTTTTAAAAATGGATGTCAGTATTGGTACTGTTGTATCACATTTCCAGGACTTTATTTGGTGATATTCTCGAAGTCAGCTGGAGTGGATGGGCAGCAGGCAGTGGGAGGTGGGCTGACAACCTGGTTTGGCAGAAGACCAGTGCTTGCTGTACTGGTTGAGTTTTCTAATGCAGAGCAGTATCTATGTGAGCAGAGCCTGTAGAGAGATGTGAGCTCACTGCTCATTTGTATTTAATTCCTCTGGATATTTTCTGCAGATGAAATAACATTAAGCAGGCAAACACCTATAAATCATGCCATATTTCATATTATGAGATTAAGGTAGATATCCTGAGAGTGAGTTGGTCTTGAAGCTCTTCAGAGGTCTTTTTAACCCACCTGATTTTCTTTTGTAACTCATCTTCCCACCACCTACCCTCAGCAGTCAGGTTGGAATACCTTAAGATGGAATAGAGAAAAATGGATTTCCCTGAGATTTTGCATTTATTTTACTGAATCTGAGGCCTAAAATAACTCGTAGAAGGTGACTTGCAAAACCTTTTTACTACAAGTATTTAATTTTATGATTTGGAATGAGCCGTGCATGTACATAAGACATATTTTGAAAAGAGACATTCAGAGAATCCTGAGAGATTCAGTATTCAGTAAGTTCATTCCTTTGGTAGAAAACAGCTAGCAAAATTTGACATAATCACATTTTTTTATGGAAAGACTGAAAAAAATTACAGTTTTCTCTAAGGAGATTTTACAGTCAAAACTTAACCCTGACAAAAGTAACAGATTTTATTACAAATTTTCTCCTTCTTCCCTGTAACTTTTAAAGAAGTCTATTGCAGGTAGATTTTATAGGCTCTCAGTCCAGCAAAGAAATTACCAAGGTAACTGTGACACTGAAGTCTGGAACACAGAATGGGGTGAACCAATAAGCACCATATGTCAGTATCCCAAGTGAAAAACCCATTCAGTATTTCACAGTACACACAGCAAAATAGGCTGTTCAGTAACTTCCCTGTATTCTTGTTTGCCCACTGATTTTTTAAAAATATTTTGCTGCTCCTCCAGAAATCATAGCCATTTCTTGAATGCTGTCCATCCATAGACTCTTATTATAAGTAAAAATCTTGTCCCTTAATTTGTCATAGAGGTTTGAATTAAAAGAGCTGCCTTCCTGCTCAAAATATCTTTAGCTTCTAATCTGCCATTGCTATGTCTAGAAATAACGGTATCTTATTGGAAATGTGTCTTTTGAATCAGTGGAAAGGAATGATTGAGTAGAATCCATTCAACTCACCTGCATGAAGAAGTAAATGTTTTTAAAAGGCAGTCACTGGACCATGTGCAGCATTTTGGTTGGTTGTTTCCTTTGAGTGACCACTACAATAGCATTTTATAGGTGGATTTAAATAAAAGCTTAGAATATACAGGACTTTCCTTGAAATCAGAAATTCTGCATGGGCAGCACCTGTAAACCATGGAAGGCACTTGTTCACCTGAAACCAGGAGGCCAGTTTGCCTTTCAAAACATGGTCCTGCTTGGATGTCATAGTGGCTTTAATAATGTGCTGACATGTTGCATGCACCCTGACATTTTAACTAACATCTTCATAAGAACACTCATATATTTTAACTTCATAAAGCTCACTTCAAGAGAGCGGTACAGTTCAAAGCAGTACATTTCATTTTATTCCATAAGGCAGAGCTTTGGGAGTATAAAACTTATGTGTTGCAAACAGTGAGATATGAGTTTTCTGTTATTTCTTTAAAACACTGCAGGATAACCATTAGAGCTAAGACACAATTCTTTCTGTATTCAGTACTGTTGATAGGATAAACGTATTTGGTATTGTCTGCTGCCCTGAAACACATAAAAGAGAAAGCAAAGTTTTGATATGTGAATTGCATTCTTGTATAAAATGCTTTCATGTATTTGGTCATTCAGGGAAGCAGCAGACACCCACTTAAAATCAGCTGGTAACTGCTTTCTGCTGAGTGACTCACCCTGCAAAGCTGTGGGCCTTATTGCTGAGACTTCAGTTTCACATTTTTTTCTGAAGTTACCCTGAGTGTTCAGATGTGAGCCCAAGAATTCTGGCTACATACATCATGTGTTGTTTGATGCTGTCTGCTTTCTTAAGGCAATGGGTAATATTTCAGGTGTCACTCTCATTGCTGTTGATGGCAGTAAACAGCTATTTTCTCCTAGTTATCTCATCTCACTACCCTGTCCATCAGTCTCTCCACTAAGTAGTAATCCAGTTATCTCCAGCAACAGGAAAGTTGACATCTTGTGTTGGGACATGGATTGCCATAAGAGGGCTTGAATATTTCTGTGTCAGGATGCGAGTATATATACATATATATGTAAGCATACATCTGCATATAGATATATATTTGCGTGTATGAGTGTTTAAAACACACTTCAAGAGGCTGTGCTATGGTGGCCCCACACTGTTCAGGAGGATGCACACATGACAGCAGTGACTGCGACCACTCCCAAGCTCCTGGCAGATCACTCAAGAGATTTTCTCTCACGTACCAAAGGTGGAAAGGGTTTACTCATTTGTCTCCCTTGACAGAGGGAGCTGCTTACCTGTTTTCAGCCTGACACTAGCCCTCTTCAAGCTGCCTGTCAGCCAGCACTTCAGCCCCATCATAGAAGCATCTCTCTGAGTTAAGGTCTCTACCTCTTCTCACCAGCCTGCAGCAGGGCAGAGTTCTCCTCTTTGATTTTCCCTCTTGCAAAGACAGTGCAGCAGAATGTATCAATCTTTCCTCTTTCTTTGGCTGCTGACAGCATTTGCACCCTGCCACAATTAGAGCTGAAGAAACTAAACCCATTAAATTATTTCAGAGTGACAAGAAGAGCTGTCCTTTTGTATTGAAAAGGTTTTGTTGGTGAACGGACCGGAGAGGTGGTTTCTGTGAAAAGATGTCAGGAGCTCCTCCATGTCACAGAGCAGGAGTTCTGGTCAGCTCCAAGGCAGACTTGCCATTGCCCAAAGCTGAGCCCATCACTGGCCATGGAAGACCACATGCCACAGCAAGTGGAAATGCCTTGAAGAAAGCAGAAGCCTGCAGAGACGCCATACTGGAGCTGTAGCCCATGGAGAGAACTCCGGGCAGGAGCAGGTTTTCAGGCAGGACCTGTGACCCACGCGGGACCAGGGGCAGTTCCTGAAGGACTCCACCCCATGGAAAAGGATCCATGCTGGAGCAGTTCTTTAAGAACTGCATTCTGGGGGAAGGACTCCGTGTAAGAGCAGGGGAACAGTGTGAGGATAAAGAAGTGGCATATACAAAGCATTATGAACTGACTATAGCCGCAATTCTCCGTCCCCGTGGTGTGCTAAGGAGAGGAGAGAGAAGAGTCAGGGGGGCATTTGAGGCTAGGAAGAAATGGAGGTGGTGGGGAAGTGTTCTGAGTTTTGTTTTGTTCTATTTCTTTCTGTCATACTCTGTTAGCAATTTGCAATAAATTAAATTCATTTCCCCAAATCAGGTCTGTTTTTCCCATGATGGCAATTGGTGAGTGATATCTTTGCCCTTACCTCAGCCTGTGTTTTTTTCTTTTTCTTTGTGTTTTCTCCCTCTGTCCTGTGAGAAGGGTGAGTGAGAAAATGGCTAGATGGGCAACTGGCATTCAGCTAATATTAATCTACCACAGTTCTTTGAGGTGTAGAAAGTAATTATTACTGCTTGCAATTTTTAGATGTGATTCTTGGGTAAAGATGGTCTTCTAACAGCACCTGACATTTGTTGATTCCAGCACCCTTTGCTCACCATCCCAGCCACCTCCTCCACATTCCCATCTTTCTTCTTCAAACAGCCCACAAACAGAGGGTAGCCAAAATAAATCTGTTCCTTCTTAGAAAATTTTCATTCCACCTACTCTTCCTTTTAGTTAAACCTCTTATCTGCAGAGCCTCAACTAATGTTCCCTATGGAATTGCTCAGCAGGTCTTGAGAGCAAAAGAAAGCTTTTCTACAGCTGTGTGCAGGTGTCCTTGCTTTAGTCCATGCCTCAGCACCTTTCTCTCAATTCGTGTACTCACTTGCAAAGTGAACCAGTGCAAACTCTTCCTCTGCTCTGAGCTTTGCTAGGCATTTAAGACAGTGTGAGAAAGCAAGCTGTCTTATGGATGCTGTTCAGACATTAGCTCAAAGATTCAAGGTTCCCCTTCCCTCCCTGTCATGTATTCCAGTGCTTGAAGTGCCAGGAGAAAGCAAGGTGCTTTCCTCAGAGAAGCCAAGACTATCCTTCCAATTATTGCAACCTTGTCTTCAGCTGTACTGTGATAACTTTGTTCCTTTCTCACTATCTCCCGGTGACATGATCCCTGCCTTCCACTCAAGATGGCTAGCAGTAGCCAGGTCTCAAGGAGCATGAAGAAAAACCTTGAATGAAAGGGCTCCATATAAGCAAAATGCGATGTGCCTTTGTTTCCCAGAAGAATATACAGTAGGAAAGTCAGGTGGGCAAGAACTCTCCCAGGAACCAGTATGTGGCTGCAAGTGAAGCAGACAGCAGTAAATGTCACCCAGACATGTACACGAACAAAGCGGGGGAGAGCAATGAGTCATTCTGGAGCAGCAGTAGAAACAGAATCTAGTCAACATTTTAATGCCATCTGGGGTGGACGTTCTCCTCAGCACCTTATATTGAATCCTCCTTTTGTATATAAGTGGTGACTATTACCTTAAAAAGATTTGAATGAAATATTAGCCAATTAAAAATGATGGTGTACAGAGAGATGTAGTTTATGGATGGCTGCCATGCCAAGAAAATTTTAGTATTGAAAAATTGTCTGACAAATTGGAAGAGATATGCAAAGTCCTGCTTGAGAGAGATTCAAAAACACTATTCATCTTTAATCTGGCATGGAATGTATTCTGGCCAAAATCCCCTCAAACTTTTATATCTTAATGGCTGGGATCTGGAAATAAATGTTTGCATAGCATGAAGGGATATACCCTGGAATTGCTTCTGCTAGAACCATTTGATTAACATCAGAACAACAGAATTATTCAAATGTGCTTTACATTTACTGTGCAGAGACTCATTGAGTACTTTCTTCCTCAGGGACTTGAAAATCTGTCTATGTTGCAGTGAAAGACATGATGGAAGGTTTTGTAAACACCCAAGCTAGCTTTACCAAATGCAGTTGAATATTGATATTAGTTTTCCAAATACTTTCCTCCAGTCCCAAATTGACTTACAGCCTGCACTAACCCACAAATTGCTGCAGAAGTCCTCACTGCGCTGCCAACTTTGCTATTCTAAGCTAGACATTGATATGCTTAGGCTATGCTGAGGTCACATCTTTGGCTACAGCATAATCTTGCTGTAAAACAGTAAGGACATATAATCAAGAAAGGCCCTTTCCTTGACACAGAACTGTCCAGCTTCGTGGACCCTGCCAGTTCTCAGGGTGTTTGGAATGATGTCCAGTGATTGCATGTCTTGATCATTAACGCCTGTCTATCACAAGGACATTTGCACAAGTAGAGCTATATGTAATGCTGACGCAAGGGACAACTTTCATTCTGCAAAAGGAGAGAGCAAATTGTCCCAGTGCATGCCTGTCAGGATTGCAAGGGGGAGCTGTTGAGACAGGGCTTTCCATTACAGTGCTCAAAACCGCAGTTTTGACACTTAATTATCCAGACACAAAGGTGGTTTTGAAACTAAGGCTCAGGTCTGTTAAATACAGGATGGGAGGGTGTAAAGCTGATTTACACTGTTTATAAAGTTGATTTATTGGTATGGATGGTCAGAAAGATGTGAGAACTGATCCATGGAAAGAAAACCAGAGAGGGAAGATCAATTTGTTTATGTATGTCAGTTTCAGAATTAATGAAGCCTGCTTTCCAATGAGTGTATGTCTCATGGTTGATTGACTTTTTAATTAAATAATACTAAGGTTGCAGCATGAACTCAACCCTTTAAAGACCCTACTGAAACTACACAGGGTACAGTGCCTGACAGGACTCCCTCATGCCTAGCAAGACAAAAATCTCTCCATGCTTTCCCTGCATTACTGACCACTAAGTCAATGAATAATCACCTGTGCTCTAATTTGGTAGGAAAATAAGCAGAAAAATGATCATTAAAATCAGAAAACACATTTCTGATGAAACTCTCCTTGCTAAAGACATCTCTTAGATTATGTAGTATGTCTCTTTCCATCACCCTTTGTCTTTTTTACTTCACAATGTACATTCTGCAGGAGAAACACTTATCTTCTGCTGGTCTGAAAAATACTCAAAATATTTTGGTTCCTAACATAATACAAACAATATTAATAATAAAACAGGATGGATTCTGGAGCCGAACTAGTTTTAGATCCTAGAAGAGGTAGATATCAGGTATAGTCTATTGACCAGGACTGTATTCAATTTACAACCCTATGCATCCACAAGAAATCCATTACTATTTGCAGAAGTACTTCAGAGGGCTTTAAATTTTTACCTGAATTGCTAAAATCAGAATTTGACCCAGACTGATATATATTATTAGATCAGGAAGAAGAGAGCAATAAATTGTATACCAGAGAGCAGAGGGGAGTTTGGTCTCTGACTGGTGAATTTAAGAATGTGTACTCTAAAGTAAGGGTCTCTGTGTTATTCACTTTCTGTTAGATTATTTTTCCCTTATATTTCCTCCCAATATTATCCTGGCAGGTAATTTTCATCCACTTTTATCTGCTACCTATAGAGGTGGGAATGGATCTTTCTCAGAGCTATGCAGAACTGAAGCCACATATATTTGTCAGGAATCTGACAATCTACCCCTGATATAATTTTACAGATTTTACAGCTTTTTGCATCTGTGTTTAGAGTGGGATAAACAGGTGAGTCACTTCAGATGCTGGCACCTGGACAAGCTTAATTGTGCAGCACATTTTTGCCCTGATTTTCTTTCCTTAAACTACACAGGTACCATTCAGGCTTGCTCAAGATGAAGATTTAATTTATTGTCCCCACCTTTCTTCTCTTCCCTGATGCTGTGGAACATTTGAAAGAAGTTTGGCTTAAATACACAGACACATCCAGTCAGATGGGGAGGAACAATCTCTTTGTGAACTCCCCACAGTTGCAGTAACCACCCTCTTCCTTCAGCAGAGTCAAGGGACTGGAGGGCAGGCAGATGAGAACTTTCTCTTTTATTGCTGTATTTACATTTCATTGACATTTTTAGAGACCATGCTTGATAGTCTTGAATATTGATCAGTGGCCACATTAAGTTTTTATTTTATATTCCTTGCTCTTACTCATGTGTGTGCTCTCACCTTAAGATGAAAAGACAGCAGTCCAAAGGAAAGCCCATTCAAAGAGAACATGAAGTGGAAACAATGGAGTGATGCTTACTTGGTGGTCACTATATTTATGCACTGTGTTCAATATAGTTTACAAAACATGCAGCAGACAAAAACTTTCCAAGCAGAAAGGCAAGAAGTAACTACCAGTTTGTTTTCTATTCAATACTGTAAATACAGGAAGGGAAAGAAATATCCATATTTGCATTTAATTCCTTTAGCTAATTCAGCTGACTGGAAGTGCATAAATCTGTTTGCTCTCCCTGGCTTCTTCAGTTTTGCAACAGTGACCTATCACTTCACCTTGAACTTCCCAGCAGTGTAATCAAGGATTACTTGTAATTATTCTAGGAAGTATTTTATGGATCTCCATTGCCTCCTTCATGTTTTCCTGCTACTCATCTTTCATGGGGAATGTCTTATATGTTCTGCAGAAAGACTTTTTTGTTTTACCGCACACACCCTCTACAAGAAGGAAAAAATCTCTGTACTGAAAGATGATGAAGTTTGATTATAGAAATACATCTAAGTATCATGGTAACTTTCCCTACTGGCAAAGGAGACTTATGATTATTAAAAATGTAGATGTTTATAGGAATCTCATGAGAAATACTTAGACTGTTTGGGGGATTGGTTGAATCTAAGCAAATTAACTAAGATATCTTATACAAGATTCTCAAATCCAGTTTCTGAGCTCAGTTGAAGGTTACCTGGGCAATAAGATAGGTCAGAAGGTTGAAAATCAAGAACTCCCCAAAGCATTTTGGTGCCTTTCATTCATGGTCTAGACAGCAGAAAACATTCAGAAATACAGTTCTCTCTCCCTCTCTTTTATTTTTAAATGGATGGATTTTATTAGTTTGTGAATCCAGATGCTGCTTCCCATATGTAAGTTAAAATATCTTTGAAAATTAATTTCTGTGACCAGACAAGCATATCCAGTACAGCAAAGTGCACACAGAATTGCTAAATATGCTGAAGTCAGGGAAATATGTATGTCACAAAGCCTGTGCAGTAAAATATCATTGCAAGCTCACTGGAAGAGCAATATGGCTCCAAAAATGCAGTATATCATTGCCACAAACATGTGTCTTATACGCAGTTCTGAGAGATGTCAGGTGCCACCTAGAAAGTGCTGGTAGGCTGTTGACAAATATGTTCAACCCAGAAGATTGAGGCCTGAGGGCAGACTGTATCTTTACAAAGGCAGTTCAATCACTGAACCGTCTGGGCTGTCATTATACCTTGCTTTCTGAAACAGTATTTTTCAGCTCCTAACTACCTTTAATTATCTTTTGTTCCCTGCAATGGGGTCCTGAAGAAGAATTGTTAGTAAGGGTGTGTGCATTTATGTCTGCCAAAACCTCCCTGCAGCTATTTCCAAACTGAATTTTTCTATAGAAAACTTTAGACTCCTGTCTATAATGTCCATGTAAGAAAAACAAATCAATAGGAAAAGCTGACTGACTGAGTGACTGAACTACAAAATTGTTCAGGTTGAATTGAGGTTTGATTTTACAGCTCTAACCCTCTTAACTCATCCTATAGCTCTACATCCTAACTGCAGCTGGGCTTGGGACCAGGGATCTGGACACTGGAACTGTGCAGATCTGCAAGGTCTTTTGTGCTGTGCTCCTGAGAGGGTGTGAACACCGGCAGCTGGCTCGGTGAAGGGAGGTGCTCCCTTTCTTTCACTAGGACCTGTGCCACTGCCTCTGGCCCTGCAAACATAATTGCACTCTTCTCCTTATTGCAGTGTTGAGCAGTCTCCAAGAGTCCGTGTCCTCACCAGCCTAAGGTTTCCCCAAAGACTGACTCTGTGAAGCTTCCTCAGTGCTGAATATCCTGTTGTAATCCGGCTGTAATCTCAGGGCTTACCCTGCTGCTGCTGCTGGGCACCAGAGTGTACCTGTGGCATGGCATCTTTGGACGGGCCTGGAGCAGCTGCTGGTGCTTTCATTCCAGCCTGACTCATCTGTGTAACCTACATCCTGTGATGACCACCATGCAGCTTGCGTCAAACAGAATGTGTGGGTTTACAGAACAAAAATAGTTGTTTGGACCCAAAACAGATCCTGGTCTACCAGCATTTCCCACTGTTCCCACTAGACTTGTCCGTGTCTACGAGGCAGCTAAAGCAGGGCTGTCAAATCTGGACTCACTCGCACAGACTTGGTCTGCCTGATGGGCCCCAGACCACTGGAATGTCTTCAACTCCCCTCTGAAAACTCTTCGGGGGTTTGATCATGCCAGAGGGTCCAAGAACACCCTTAAAGTGCAGGGTAAGAAAATGTTGAAGGGGGAGTTAGGACCCCTCACCTCATACAGGTGGTGTGAGTTCAAGAGCTAATATCCTACCCTGGGGTCCAGCAGGAGTCATGATGACACCATAGATGTACACTTGTTTTCCAGTGAGGACCAGAAACAGCGGCTGTTGCCCAGGTCAGACACCAGACAAGGTCACTGGGATGCTTGCATGGTGAGGTATACCAGAAAAACAGAGGCTTTTTTTTTGAAAAGATGGGCCAAACATGTGTGAACATGTCCACTGGGGTGGGAAAGGAGTGGGTATGGCCTATGCTGTACTGCTCTTTGGGCTATGTCATGGCTTCTGCAATGTTTTTCAGGCATGGGATACTCTTAAACATGTTTGTTGAATCACCTCTGAGGACATTTCAAGGCCCAAATATTCTTCTTAAAATGTGAACAGGAATATCGCTGAAGGGCCTCCACAGGAAATGTAGGCAATCAACAGGGATGCTAAAACTCAAACCAATATTAAAATAATGTTATTGGATGTCTATAAAGTAAAATGTGGAAATCTTCACAAGTGCAAGACTTTGCATATTAAAACCATGTTCATGATGTGAATAGCTACGTACTTTCAGGGCAAAACCTTTTGGCTGATCAGTCTATGTCTAGAAGAATAATTTTTTGCTTTTTTTTTCTAGATGGAAAGGTAGAGTAAACCAGTAGGGAACAAACACACACACAAAATCTTTCAAAAGCTATCTGCCTTCAAAAGACTTTTTAAACTTACTTTGGGGAAAAAATAACCCCATAAAACCTATTTGTTTTGTTACCATGGGATGATTTTTCGAGGAATTATAGAACCATCTGAGAAATACAATCAGTCTGCAGTAAAATGAAGTGCTGAGGCAATGTAGCATAGTTAAAAAGCTCTGACAGCATAAAACTAGAATCAGCATGAAAAGTACAGACTTGCCTATTGTGAATTTATAATGAACAAAAATTAATTCTGTTTTAGATATCTATTTAATGGATATTCTCAATACACAGCTGTTCACTGTGCCTTTGAGAAGATGATATGTTTATCTTTTCATGTATAGTAGTACACAGGAGCTCTGCAGCTCTGTGCATGTCAGGCAGAATATTCCTTGGTATACAGAATGGGTGAATTGAATTTTTCTTTAAACAGAAATAAAAACTTCCTGATTCATTAACGAGCTTCATTACTTTCTTAGCCTTAGATCACTTACAGTACATAACACTTTCCTTTGTCTTTCCAATACTTCCTGCAAAAGAATTCTGCCCTGCCAACAATAAAACTCAAATTTACTGTGATGGCTCCACAAAAAATGGCCTCAGGACAATAGTTAGACAGGTGGACAGCCTATGCTGCCAGCATTTTTTTAACTTTACTTTTGATATTAAACCATTCCCTGATTAGATCCTCTTATACTCCTGTTTCCCTATCCATCATTGCCTTGTTTCTCATGTATTAAGTGGGTTCATGTGAACTTCATGAGGTTCAGCAAGACCAGCTGCAAGGTCCTGTGCCTGGGTTGGGCCACCCTGGGTATCGATACAAGCTGAGGGAAGAACAGATCAAGAGCAGCGCTGTCGAGAAGGACTTGGGGGTACTGGTGGATGAAAAGCTGTGCATGAGCCAACCGTGTGCCCTTGCAGCCCAGAAAGTCAATGGCATCCTGGGCTACATCCAAAGCAGTGTGGGCAGCAGGGCAAGGGAGGTGATTCTCCTCCTGTCCCTTCTCTCATGAAGGGAGCGCTGCACCCACCTCTGGGATCCTCAACACAGGAATGACAAGCAAGGACCTGTTGGAGCGTGTCCAGAGGAGGAACACAAAAATGATCAGAGGGAACTTCTCCTATGAGAAAAGACTGAGAGAGATGGGATTGTTCAGCCTGGAGAAGATACCAGAGAGCCCTCTCTGTGGCCTTTTAATACTAAAAGGGGTCTTATAAGAAAGATGTGGACATTTTAGCATGGCCTGTTGCAATAGGACAAGGGGCAATGTTTTTAAACTGAAGAATGGCCTATTCATACTACATATAAGGAAGAAACTTTTTAGAAACATGTATCAGGTTGCCCAGAGAGGTGACAAATGTCCCATCCCTGGAAATGTTCAAGTTCAGGTTGGACCAAGCTCTGAGTAATCTGATTAAGTTGAGGATGTCCACGGCAGGGGAGTGGGACTAGATGACCTTTAAAAGTCCCTTCCAGCCCAAACTATTCTATGATTGTATGATTCTATGATTAGCATAACTACTTTCCCTAAAATAGATTTGAAAGAATTTCTTGTGACCTTATGATCCATTTGGGTTCAACTGGAAGGCCAGGCTTTTATAAGCCATCCGAGGCAGACTGTGTCTTTCATGTCGTTTGTGTGAGCGGCTGCCAGGGTCGATGGTAAGTGAGTTGGAAAGATGATGCATATTACTCACGCTAATTGCTGTGACCGCCCCAAGCTTGACATAAACAGCTGGTGTAATAGAAAGATCCATAGCCCATGTCTGATTTCACATCAGCCAAGAGACACAGAGTAATAGGGCTGTTTAATATTTTCCTAGAATATATTTCTAACCCATAACAGTTGTCAGAATATGCACTGATATGCCCTGTCCTCACATATGGTGTGACAATATATCCTGATAGTGTGTGTCACTCCTTTCTCGCTAACAGTGGACGAGTGCGTGCAGAAATCTGGTAAGTAAAGGTTTGGCCTCAGGTATCTGAATAGAAAAAAATTCCTTTACAATCAAATTTGGATCATATGTGTTACAGTATATACTGTTAAACCCTCTCTCTTCAAGCAAAAAAAAAAAAACAACTGTGAAAGTCATACCAAGTTTTACCAACAGCAGAATGATACAGAGAATCTCATACAAAGTGGCACCTCTTCTCTGGCAAATTTATTTAGCCAAAAATATGGAAAGTATCCTGTCATAAGCAGAGAACATTGCCCAAGCATCAGAAGATCAGCAATGAAACAACAGCACCTCCTCTGTCTACTTCATTGCATCACAAGTACCTAATCCAGGTTTTACAAAGTGTTTACAGTCTTTCTTTTACATAAGAATACATAAGTAGTTTAGAGTGGTTTCTGATTGAAAAATTGCCCTTTCAAAAGCATATTTTCATTGAAAAGTACACACTTTTCTCAGGAAACCACATCTTTACTATGTGTTTTTATTTTTGATGGATGATTTTGTAATGGCTTACCCTTTTCTTCCTGGGGCTTGGGAGGTATGAAGGCATAGGGCCTTGTTTACTTTTTGTAATCCAAAAGACTGTACAAGAAATTTAAGGAAAAAAATCCTGGCTGTAATAAATCTATTTGTTTTAATCTTTCAAAAATCTCTAGTCATCACTACTGGTGAATGTTTTTCTGTTTTAGGAAAAGAACTTGACGTGTTATAAACTGGATAATAGCAAAAAGTTCTTCAGTCAGGTCTCACCATCTTTTCCTACAAGTTGCAACTTGTTATTATTATCCCAAGTCTGGACTGTGGGATTGTGTTCTGCTTTGCCCCTCCTGCTCTTGGATCCCTCTCCCAAAAAGGGGGTGCTAATTTTACCTCTGCACTGCGGTCCTTCTACTAACACCTTTTGAAACCAAAAGTCTGGTGCGTAGCAATACTGCTGATGTATTTATATTAATACGCACAATATAAGAAAATAATTTTTATGAGGTGATTTTACTTCTATTTAAATATTATAGCACCCAGTGGATTTCACCCAACTGGAAAATTGACCAAGTTAGAAGATAAACACAATTTTTGTGAAATGAGTCTGGCCTCATCCAGGGCACAACTCCAAATGCTACTCCTTGGAGGCAGCTTGTGGAGGTGAAAGGGTAGGTAAGGTTCGCTCAGCTCTTAACTCCTTCTGTTAGACTGTAAAGGATAGAGTGACTTAGTGAGGCACATGCAGACCCTTCGAAGCTCATCATAGAAGATGTGCTAAGTAGATGCTGCTGAGAGAATACTCAGCACTTCTCCCATCCATCCTTTCAACGCCACCCTTGGCGCACAGCTCATTCTTTGCGCAGGCCTAGCCAGCTGAGGGCTTGCCAGCAAAGGGGATTTTGCAGCTGTGTTGTGTTGCTGAAGTCTCCAGCAGTGCCCCTGGCTGACCTTCTGCCTCAAGGTCCTTCTGCTAATCTATGCAACCAGATGCCAGCCTGGAGACTGAAAAAAGAGGCAGAATTATAACAGAAATTTCATTTTGCCTAGAAAAAAGAAAGGAGGGGTTTTCTGTCCAGTTTCTGTAAGTGAGTGCTACGCGCAGAACACACACTGGCTATAAAATCTTGACTTGCTGGGTCTGTGGGATCTTTCATTTATTTTTTTCTAATAAGCCGTCAGTGTAAGAATAGACTGATGGGTCAGACCATGCTGACAAGAGCATCTTCTGAAGGGGCTAAGCAACCAGCAGAGACCTTGATGATTTTAGACAATTTTTTATCAGAATTTAAGACTGTTAATAAAAGCTTTAAAATATACCTCTAAACTAATTGTTGATGCACTGGGGATACGAAGAAGATTTAACATCCCAACAAGCATGGGGTGAAGGACACGAGGCTTACTGAGCCATTTGCTATGTTTCCAGCCCACTGGGATACTTTGATGAACATAAAGCATGTTGAGGGTATTAACAGAATGAAATGGAGAATGCTGTCTCCATAGAATAAGGAAAGTCTCACAGATGACATTGTCACATTTAAATTTTTCTGAACAAATGGAATAAACTGGAAGATTCTGTTTGTTTTGTTTTTTTTTTAAATGGATCTGCGAGGACAAAAAAAAAGGCAGTTCTAAACCTAGCCTGATAAATTTGCAGTCCCCACTGATCCTCACTTTGAAATATCACAATACAACCTTTTTGCTCTGGGGCAGGATTTTCAGAAGTACTCAGTGTTTCGTGAACTTTCTCTTTGTGAAATGGATAATGATTAGGAGATGTAGATTTGCTTTCAGGGAAGATGGGAAATGTTTAGTAAGCAGGGATAGAAACCCATGTCCATATGCAAATACTTGGTGGTGTGTTTTATGGCACCTGGAAAAAGCCACTTCATCCACACTGCATCTGCACCTCTGCATATACCTGTGGAAGCTGAGATGGGCCCAATAACAAACCTATTCATAAAGCCCCAAGTGCATTTGTACCACAGTTGGATAAATACATGTGCAGGTACCTAGTATAAAATAGTCTGAGATTAAAATGAAGATAAGAGGCTCATAGGTTATAGCTGTACAAAATTGCCATAGTTTTATTGTCTCCTTTCTTTTGCAAGTTCACCTGTGAAACATCAAGTTTCCCTTAAGATATAGTTTCTTCTTTTGAAGATATTGCATAAATTGTTAGATGTAAAGGTTTAAAAGGCTCTTTCCTCCTTTCAAAATGTATCTTGTGGCTAAATGATTATATCTCAGATGGTATAAAAGGGACCTCATTAATGATCGTTTAGTGTGAAAAATTTGCGTAGTTCATGTTTTTTACAGCACAGGCACTTTTACTCTTATTAATGCTGTGCAGTAAGTAAGAATTTTTGCAGTGCTGCAGCGGTGAGATGGATGTTCAGGATGATAACAGAAGATGCCTACCAGGAACCTTAGGAGATTTTGTCCTTTAAAATAATGTATTAGGCCATATCTAGGAACAGGCTGCAACTATGAATATTTATTTATAATGTGGCTTTATCTCATCAGTATATTTCTTTCAAGAGAGAAATACTTTCCTCAAGGACACCTATTGTTTGAACAATCCTATGGTATACACTTTTCCACTTTGTCCCTGAAGTCAGTACATGGTGTAAGGTTACACTGAAAAATCACATATTATTTCTTAGCTTAGTACCAAGATATTAAAGGAAGTAGGTGAAAAAGAGCACTGGATCATTAAAGGAAAATAAACTGCAGAAAAGTAGTACAAATAACTTTTTAAAAACAGATAATCTCTTCTAGATTTTATAAAAGTTGCCTTTCATGTCTGCATGTCAGCACCAACTACTCTTAAGAGAAAAAGTTCTTGGTCCTCCTGTTATGTTGCACTGATGTCAGTAATAAGGATTTAAACAATCTTGTGTTGAATTCGGCCTTGAGCTACATTTCTCCAAGGAGGTACAAGTGGTTATATCCAGAGCTAGACAGAGATGGCTGTTTCTGAGGGTAGTGTGGAGAGAAACTCACAAAGAGAAAGCTTCTAAGACCATGTTCCCCTCACCTCTGGTCACGGACAACAGGATCAAGCAGGATCCCAAAAATATGATCAATCAGCAAACCTCAAAGTAAAGTCAAGCTGTAGACGTGGCACAGGAGCCAACTGTCTGTCAGTGCACAAAAATGCTACTTCTGTCTATAAAGTGTCATACTGATGACTCATCTTACATAGAAAATGGCTAAGTTTCTTAAATATGTCATCTAATCTATTGAAGTTTGATTTAATGGCAATCAATATAATCTATTACACATCACATTAATCCATTAATGAAAGCAACATCTGCAAGTTAACTGGCTGTGCTTTTTATCTATATTCAGAGTGCATTTAAAAAGAGTGCCCAATAAAATGTGGCTATTTATCAAGCTATAAGTGTTCTGCTCAGCATTTAAGGCATTGTTCATTAATAGTCTTCCACTGAGTACCTTAATTGGGCTCTGAGCAGATGAGTGGCGTGCCTATGCAGAGTGATTAATTAACACTTTTTCAGATACAATTTTAACCACGTAGCTTAAATGATTGAAAAATTTCCTTTCCTAATGGGTACATGCACCTGTATAATGTTTGCGGAAGCTGTTAACTCCAGCTGCAGAACTTGTGGGTACATGCAAGCAAGTCTTAGCCATTTCCGTCAGGCAAAGGGCATAATCAAAATGACTGGGCTGTCTCATATGATTAAGTTGAGGAGATACAATCTGTGACTGAAAGGGATAAATATGGAACTATTCCTTCACTCCATGCACATCTCTGACATATTTTACTCTGGCTGACTAAGGGGATGGGCTGAAATGTTTAGGTTCACCTTGCCAAACATAGAAACATTTTACCAAGTTGAATTTTCTTTAGAGGCAACAGAAAGAATAGGCACTTTGATTCACCATACTATAGGTGTCTAGAATAACTCACATGACTTGTGTGCTAAGAGTATCTTTTTTGCTCTCTTGACAATGAACTAGTCATCTGACTAGCTTAGGTGCAAACATCTCTGCTATAGTTGTTTAAAATGAATGGCAAGTGCATGCACAGACTGAAGGATTGTGTTGGAGAAGCAGTGGGTTTGTTACTCATGTCCCTCTTGGGCCCCTGGACAGTGTCACAACTGCACTGTCTATAGATGTACGTGGCATGTGGCCTTTCCTTCCATGCTGGCATTTGGATGCCCTGGCCCCATGACTCTGCAAATTGTTGCCTTGGTCACAACTCTGGTTTCATCTTGTAGCTAGACAGATTCCCATTTTTACCATTTGCCCTGCCACCTGTGCTCTTCTCCGGATGCTGCTCTGCAGCTTGTGGTGGTATATGCTTTCCTCAGCACTCCCAGAAAGTGATAACTGCCACTGCCCCTGCCTTTCACCAAGACCCCACTTCTGACACTGCCAGGCTGAAAGCCTTGCTCACGGAGACATAAAAGGGACTTGTTGCCTTTTTCCTACTGATCAGCAAATACAGTTTCCACAGCAAAAATTTCAGACCAAAAGCAGCAGTTCCTTCTTATCCCCAGTATGACTGTCAGTTCCCTATCCCCACTTCTTCTTCAGCAATCTGTAGATTTTCAGTTGCATTTTTTCTAACAGAAACAAAATGCATTCCTAAGTCTCAATCTCTCCTTTTTCACTCACCTTTCCCCACTTTCTCTTCCTGTCCATTCATGAGCTGCTTTTCTAACTTTTCTTGTAAGGCAATCATACAGCTTCAGCAAGACTACTAAGATAATTAAGAACATATATACATACACACATGAAGTTTGCTTCTTACTGAGGAAGGTTTGTGGTGGTGTTGTGTTTTTGAGCCCAGCTGAAGACGAAGCACTGTGCAGCTGCTCACCCAATCCCCCTTTTCGTCCCCCACCCCAGCCTGGGGAAATGGAGAGCAGAATCAAAGTAAAATTTGTATATTGAAATAAGAACAGTTTAATAATTTAAAATAAAGAAAAAATGCAACAATAATGGTAAATAATATTAATAATGATGATAAAAAGGAAAAAACCCCCAAGTGATGCACAGTGCAGTTGTTCACCACCCATTGAGCAACGCCAGACCCCCCTTCCCGAACCCAGATCAGCTTGTCTTTCAGGCAACTCCCCTGTTGCGGTGGTTGAAACTGCCACTGTTTTAAGGTTTTCTCCCTGCTTTGGTGTATCCTATGGTTTTGCCTTATGGTTCTCCCCCTAAGTTAATGTAATGGTTTATCTCCCGGTTGGTGTACACCCTATTATGTTAATCCCTCTGTCAATCATTTGTAAACGCTTACCCCAGTTCTGGAACGTTCTCCCTTGCTCAGTTCCCCATTGGCTCTGGCTCCCTTTCTCCTCCCCTCTCCTTTTCCTATTGGATGTAACCATGTCACTCCACCTTATCTCTGCCCCTGGACCCTCACCCCATTGGACCCTGGTGCTCTCTCCTCCCCTTTCTATCCCCATATAAAACCTTCGGTATGAACTATGTGGTGGCTCTTTGTCACTGCAATATCTCCAGTGTGGATCCCTGTTAAATCTTGGAACACTAAACGAAGGGCTTCTCCTGCCTCTTTGTCTCCGCTGGTTGCTTGGATCGTGTGTGTGCGTGTGCCTGCTGCGTACACCTCGCAGGGAGTGCCTGGTGTGTGTGAAGAGATTTGTGAATCCCGCGGGAGCGGCTCGACAAGGGACGCTTCCTGGAAGATCGCTGCACCTGGATCTCGCCTCCTCACACCCTTCCTGCCTCGATAAAAGGTACAAGCGACACTCCCCCAGCTGATATACTGGGCATGAACTTCTACAGTGTGGAATACCCCTTTAGTCAGGGTCACCTGTCCCAGATATGCTCTCTCCCAGTTTGTTTTGCATCCCTCCTCAATGGTGGAGCATGAGACAAGGAAAAGAAGTCCTTGACTTAAGATAAACACGACTTATCAAAAAACTCAAAATACCAACACCATTCTCATTCTGAATCCAAAACACAGCACTGTGACAGCTACTGAGAAGATACTAACTCTACCCTAGTTGAAAACCAGGACAGGGGAGATAATAGTATCCTTTATTAGAATAATTAACAACAGTTTAAAAAATTACAGAATATTTTGGGCATATAAGTCTATCTCAAAACTGCTGTTGAAGTTGCATATTATTGATTATTTAATAAGAGGAAAAAGCTACAGAGGTTTTACCATTAATCTTTGTTCTAGGACTTTCACACCCAATGACTTTAATAAACAACCAGTTAATGACCTTTCCCACCTTCTAAGGAGTATATTGTCTAAGATAATTTCTGTTACACAAAAATAATCTCCTTTTGTTCCTTGTCTTGTTTTCTTTCTCTCTAATCTGCTATGATCGCTTAGCACAAGAGAGAATTAATGGTTCAATTTAGACTTTAAGACTACCTTTCATAAATTTTTAACTGAATGTGAATTTCAGGAATGCAAGAAATGCAGAATGAGGATTTTAATCTATAAGGTTCAGGTAGAAAGGTCTCAGGCAGAGCTGCAACTAGTGCAAATTAATAGAGTTACAAAGTGAAGTCTGTGTGGAGTTATGTAAATTTACAAAACATGTACAGGTTTGTTTGGTTTGTTGTTGGTTTGTTTGGTTTGGGGTTTTTTGTTTGTTTGTTTGCTTTTTAGTCTGCTTTTCTATTTGTAGGCTACTGTGTACATTTTACAATAAGGACTTAGCTGTGAAATTTTATGGGCAATGACAAACACTCCTTT
The DNA here is from genome assembly GCA_013400975.1 of Atrichornis clamosus. Taxonomy (NCBI): domain Eukaryota; kingdom Metazoa; phylum Chordata; class Aves; order Passeriformes; family Menuridae; genus Atrichornis; species Atrichornis clamosus. Next base: position 66,978 of record WBMZ01013246.1, on the reverse strand, counting down.
ATACAAAAGATACAGTGGAATCACTCAGGCTAAACATTTGCCAGCCAAGGGTATGGTTTTATTCTGATACTACAAGAATCCATCAAATGGGTCCTTGATATTACTTGAGCCCCAGTTTGATGTTTCCCATTAGTATTCTAGCAGTGCTGTGGCTTTTTCATGGTGGGAAAAGCAGGAACAAAGTCAAAATTATGAACAGGAAGGTAATCAGAATGTATACATCAAAGTGACATGGGACTTTTTCTGATTGATGGAAGAGAAAGAGAGGGGAAATCAGAGGTATTCTCTGTCGCTTTTATATCTTCTTCCTATTCTGTTCTTCATTGGTGCTCCATTTCCTTCATCTGTTTCTCTTTGTCTCCCCATGCTTTACACGGATGTAACGTCTCTCGTATGTAACATCAAGTATGGAAAGGTGATGCAGACTGATGTGCTACTTGCAACCCCAGTTCATTGTGCTGTGTGCTCTGCCCTTGTCCCACACTGGGATGATTTGTCTGTTTCAAAGTCCTGTATGTTCCACATGTCCTTTGAGGGTCGCTCATGTGTGTCCCACTTTCACGATCATTGTGTTAATAAAAATCCATGTTTATAAATGAACAAATAAAGATGAAAAGGTCTTATCATTCAGATGAAAATGACCTCCTGTAGCTTTGGAATGCTCCCAGCTCATGGGTTTTGGTGTCTTCGCGAGCCAAGGTTCAGTTTCATGGTGGAATAAGGTCCAGGTGCACAGAGACTTTCCACTCAGTATTACTCAGCTCCCAGTGGTAAACAATTGTGCAGGCTAGAAATGAGCCATGATGTTCTCCAAAGCCTCTCAGCATGTTCAAATGGAGTACAAGCACCAGTTTGTCAGGTTCCCCACAGCCCAGAGCTTTCTCTTTCTGTTCATATTTTGGTGTGATTTGTTTTAGTTTTCCCAAAAGTCTGCAAATGGAAATTTCATGGAGAAAATGCAGGTATTAGGATACCTGTTCTAACACCAGTGCCTTTCTTTGCTTTCCCAAGTCTTTTACTTCGCTCTCATCTGAACTTGAACTTTCCAAATAAATTGCTGCCACCTGAATGCAAAGAACAACCCAAGAAGGAACTGTCACCCTGCACAACGTTGGGCTGCTGAGCCACCTGCTCCCTGAGAGCATGCCTGGTGCAGTGCTCTGCTGCCTCACTTGAGATGAGCTTTTTTTGGTGGCTCTGTGGTCCCTCAGTGAGACTGGAAGGTTTATGTCCATCTGCTCTTTGGCATGAGTTGGACTCACAATGCAAATATGAGAATTGTTTTTGTTTTTTTTTTTTAATATTAATTGCCAGCTAAACCTGAAAAGAATTTTACAGGGTGTTTTTTGAGCCCAGGTGGTTTGGAAAGGTCTGCCTAATGTCAACAGTGTGAGCTTCTCCAGAAAATGCCCCCAAAATATTTTTAACAGAAAATATTAGGCAATTTATTTTTATAGGTTGCAACCATCTTTTTCAGTAAGAAATGTATTGCAAAATAATGGGGTTATCCTGGTGTAAAACCAAGCACGGTGGCAAAGAAGCTGCATCTGTGCAGCAGTTTATCACTGATATATTAGCCTTTTCTCTTTCAAGAGAATTATATACTGCAATTGAAACTAAAACAAACCAGTAAATATTCCTGTCTAAGTTAGATTTAGAGTTACTTTTCCTCTAGGAGCTGTAACTCAGATCTTCTTGTACATACGAAGACTAACTTTTATGCCTTTAATTTTCACTTTTCAGCCATTCAATTTTAAAGATACTTGCATCTAAACTTATGACAACAGGATTATCTGAATATCTCGTTTGAATATACTGCAGTTTAAAAAATGAAGACTATAGCATTGGACTGACCAAAGTTCCCATGAAACAACAAACATTTCCACAAATCCTAAACTCATCCTTCCTAGTACTGTGACTTACCCAGTCATCTTGCCTCAAGAAAAGGCAGAAAGATAAACATTCAGTTGCATCCTGAAGGACAGTATTTATCATTGCTAACATTAAACTAAAAGAGATTTTTCATCTTTTTTTTTCTGTTTCACGAAAATTAGGTGATATCTTTTAACTTTAGAGATGTCATTGGATATAATGCCCTACCTCCTAGCCATTAAAGAGTGATACATTAAAATGTTTGGATTTCTGTACTTGAAATCACTATATATAAAATGCAAGCCTATATGTAAAATACAAGCCTCTACAAACTCTGTCTGTATGAGTCTTTTTACAGAAAGTATAGCAGAGAGAGCTGAGGTAGGTTCTTACGAGAAAGAGCTTAATTTTAAATTCATGGTAACCAAAGATGTTGATTGGAAAAGCATTGAATTTTAAATGGTGTTCACAGTGGATAAACAAATTCAGTATTCAAAACAAAATCAAACAAAGCAAAAAACCCCCTCTTGGTGTTTTTCAGTCTAAGTAAGGCTCAGTGGAATGTGTTTCTATGACGATGCAGAGATCTCCAGACTACAACTGGAAGTGGCAGAGCTGTAGCACAGCTAAGTAACTGTTTGCTTGCAGACCTGATCTGGCATCTTTACTACTGCTGTGATGTTTGAAGTTTCCCATTCAGGTTGGTGCAGATGTGCACTGATGTGCAGTAGCTGAATTGCTGGGAGTGGATACCTTTATTAATTCTGCTGGTTTCAGATAGTTACTCATGGGAGTCAAAGTATCTTAATGGAAGATGATGCCTGCTCAGATGCTGTATAATCTTTTTTCTCTATTTTTGGTTAATACATAAAGGACATTACAGAATTAATAAAGAGGAGTAAAACACATTAAGCTGGATTCATGAGTGTCAGACTGAAAAATTTTTTGCAGGGGAAGTAGGCTTTTTAAGGAGATTGTTTTTGTTTGTTGTCATGTGTGTTGCAAAATACAAATGTGAAAAACAATGCTTGTAATATTGATTTTGGTGTTTGTTTGAGGGCGTGATGAAAAGCCTGTCAGGGCTTTGAGGACACCAGTATGCCTTACTGGGCCACGATCAACCTCACTTGGTGCTTTCATCCCCACCCTTGTCCCTGGGCCCAGGAGCCAGTTTAGTTCAGCGCTTGGCATCCGTTGTCTGCCCATTGAGTCACGGGAGCACTGGTCTCCAGCTCAGCCACAGCTGTTCCTCTGCCTGGCCACGGAACCTGCTGATCTGGACTCTGATCCATGGGCTGACCTCCCAACTTGACCTAGGACCTTTCTTGTCACTATGGACTTGCCTGGGAGATGACTGGTCTGTATCTTACTCCACTGGTTTTCATCAGACTCGATCTCAATCTTTAGATTGACTTCCCAGCTTGAACCAGTACTTGCCTCATCACCACAACCAGTCTGATGATCCAGACACTTGGTCCAAGCTGGCTGCTCGCTCAAACCTGCCATGCTCGCCTCTCTTGGGCACTGCAGAATGCTCCTACCATGCTAGCTGGGTTGTCAGCCTCAGTTCCCTGGATCTTTGGGAGCAGCCATCCTTCACTTCTCCCTGACATCAAGTTGGTCAAGCTGTTATATTTAAAAAGTGGTACATAAAAATAAAATTTTGTTCTACAAGATGGGGTGACTTTCCTCATGATAGAAGTATTTGAAATTAGGGACTTGAAAGTGCATTTTCAATCACAATTACAGTGTCAGTACTGTGAAGTTGTAATCACCGTAAGAGCAAATGTTGCATAAATCCTATTATAGAGGAACTCTTTTGAGCCAATTAATAGAAGAAAACTGTTAAGTTGAAGAATCAGGGCTTCTGCTATGAAGATCAAACCAATAAAATGTTCAGAGTTTCTCTGTTTACTTCCAGCTTGCACGTAGTTTGAACTCAATATGAACCTAATAGATCATGTGAAACATCTAGGTAGTAAAGTTGCTTGGTCATTACAAAAGCAGATCAGGCTTCAGCCTGCAACCTTATCCATTCTCTCCAGCCATCCATTCCCCAAAGGTATATTTGAGATGAATTTTACCATTTTTTTTTCCTCAAGCTGAAACTGAGTCTCAGCACTGCCAGGTTCTCATCATCCCATCAGCATTGCCAAGTCAGCCATGGAGCTCACCACACAGCAGTCACTGATGACATTTTGCTTCAGAGATCTAATTGGTTTTGCTTATTTTATGCTGTGGGAGTTACAGAAAAAAACAACAGCCCACTGCTCAACGTTTCCTGCCTCTCCCCAAGAGGCATCTAGATTAATTTTTTTTAGAAGCTCAGGGTACAGTTTTAATAACATCTTGCAGCTAAAGAAACTCCTCAGCTGCAGAGAAGTGGCTCTTTATCAGTCCCACTCCCTCTTGCTGCTCTAGCTTTTGGCAAGATCACTATCTTCTTGCAGTGATGAAAGAGAATATTAAGTACATACATCAAAATGAAAGACATGATAAGTCGTTTTTTATCTTACTGTTTATTAAGACTCTTCATCCTTGATTTATTAAGAGTGGTGCTTTTAATTGATAGTAGTGAAAATTAAATCTCTGTCATAATAGATCATATCAATATCTCCTTGTATCCAAGACTAAAACCTAAAACCCTATTATTTACTTCTTGTAAGGAATACTGTGCTGCATGTTTTCATATAAGAAGCCAGTCTTTTAGGCTGTACTTGCAGGATTAGAGTGGCAGTTCAGAAATATGGGGTGATAATTCAGATATGCTAGCACAATGAGAAGTTAATTAGAAATTGAAGAATTAGGCGGGCTGATGAGAGACTGCTATGAGAAAGAAAGACTGTGACATAATTATCAGACAGATATGCAGAGAAGCAGGTAGTAGTCAGCAGTTTGGATCTTCACAACATTACAGGAGCAGTCCCAGGTCTTTCTGGTAACACTTTCCCTGTTTTCCCCTCAGATATTAAGTCTAGATTCTGTCAGTAATAATAGTGCAGTGAGAATAGGTATTGTGGGGAAAAAGTGCTTTGAAAAACATCCAAGCTCCAAGGTACTCAGAACTACAGTGATTTGTTTTGGCATCCAGGCTGCCATCAAATAAAGTTCAGAGCAGTGGACCTGTGTTTCATGCTTGCAAACTTCTCACTTTTACAGAAATGACAAATACTTCCACATATACCTTTAGGATGCAGTAAAATAACCTGGTTGTTTCCAGCATTGCTCCACTGTGCCCAAACTCATGTGCTCTTGACTTTGTCAGTGTCCAGCCTTTGACAACAGCTGGCTAACTTATTTTTTGGGATAAAAATAAGGCAAACCACATGGATCTACTGAAACTTTGGTCAAAATTCTGAAAGTATTGCCTGTTCGCTGGAAGCTCAGGGAACATTCATACCTCCCACTCAAAGAAAGTTAGGTGATATAATGTAGAGTGGCCTTAAATATGAATTTAGTTATTCCCATTTTTATCACTTCCACACTACCCTGCCACGGAGGTCAGTCAGCTTCTGCGTTTTTCTGGCTGTTCCCTTGGAGGCTGACACTTGCTTTTGTATTTACATGGAGAAGGAAATACTTTGCGGGCATTACCATGGGACTTTACTGGGTGCATGAAAATGTTGGAATACAGCAAGAACTCAGCTTCAACACAGTGATTGCCCCTCCAGGCGCTTCAAGAAGAAGCAATCTGCATTACCCTGGATGACTTTTCTTTGCCCTAATAGACAACTTAGGAAAGATTAATGTTTATCCTGAGGCAGATTTCTGTCCTCTTACTCATTTTTTTCTGAGTGATAATTTCACCATAAGAGGAATGAATATAGGAAGAGATTGCCAGTGAAAGGAACCTGTTCACAGGCATAGAACAAGTAGGATTAGAAGTGAGATCCTCGATCACCAAGTCTGCTTCCCTGCTGTCACAGAAAACCACGTCATTTAAAGACAGGAGTGTAGTGTAGCAAAGGGGTCACAGTTCTGCTGATGTTTTCACCTTTGTCACTGGCTTAGAAAGCCAGACTTGTTTCCAAGGCATTGCTACCATCAACAAATGGAGTTAAAATATTTGGCAGTGGGGCTACTGCTGCAATATCTTCTTGCAGAAGCAGAGGTTGCATCTTATTCCTTTTGGTTTTCCAACAGGTGCAAAGGCAGCAAGCCAAACTCTCGAGGGCTTTCCTCCCAGCGAATTTTTACTTTCTGACACACTAAGACCCAGTCTTGTGCTGGCCTTAGGCCCTCATTCCTAGCATTAACCTCCAAGTTTGCTTATCTTGCAAGTGAAACAGCTTGGCAGATGACATCAGGCACTCTGTGTATGAGTTTTTCATGCTGTAGGAGCATACCTGGTTACAATACTAAGTACCGATACATGTTCTCTGGTCCTGCTGCTGCTACTGGGAGCCATTGCAGACAAAACAACTTGTCTTGTGCAATTTGTACCTGGTTTAATATTTTCGATTAAACGCAATCTGATTATTGTGTTTAATTAACACAAGCTTCTGATCACTGGTTTTGGCGTTAAAAAAAGGGAAATGAATAATAAAATCAAGCATTTAAATTAAAGGCTTTTCTTTCCCAGGCTCAACTTCAGCCAAACACTTCTCTCCCATTCTCTTGTCAAATTCCCTTATTTTCCCTCAGACTTTCCCAATTCCTTCTGTGAAGGGTTAGGGAGTGCAGGCTGTTTGGATGGTGTGCATGATGGTTTTGGATGCTGCTCCATGTGTACTGGTTTCTTTCTGCTAACTTCTGCTTCTTTCTGGCTTTGCTCTGCTCTGCTGTGGGTCACCAGTGACTGCAGTCCCCTGGGGATGTCCTTGCCCTGCCATCTCACAACAGTGTCAGATCTTGCTGGACCCAATATGAGCATCCTAGGCAGTTCCTATTCTCCCCTTCCACAGAGGGCACCTGCAGACCCTGCTGACCAAACCTGTTACACCCAGAGGACATTATTCCAGAACAGCATACTCCTAAGGATCAAATTTTTGCTTCTCCTTTAGTCCTAGCTTTGTTGATGCCTAAATAATTTCTTTAAAAACATCACCCTTTTGCTTTAGTGGTTATCCACCCCTCCAGGTGTTCAGCTGAGACTTGAACTAAATGAAAGGGAAGGAAATTTACAGCAAATCCCAAATATTGTTTGTTTGGTCAGGTCTCAGTTTTACAGTCTGCTTTTTTAAGTGTTCACATACAGTGGTATCATAGCCATTAGCCGTTTTTCATGTCTGATATTTAAAGTAGGTATTTATGGTAACTTTGTGGTGACTTCTTATTAAGGTTGGTCCTTAATGAACTGGTAAGGAGCACCCAGTGGAGAACACGGCAATAAATAAATGGTTTTAAGAAGAAATTCTTATGATAAAGGGATCTCCAATAAGAACAGATTGTTCACAGAATCCTTGTGGCTTGATATAAATTTATTGAAGCATTGTCACAAGAAAATTTGGAAAAGAAAATTGCCCAAAACCAGATTCTATAAAACATATGAAAATTGTATGCTGACAGAAACAACCCATGGATTGCCTTGCCATTTCCCCTTTCATTCTTTCAGCTTCTGAAAGATATGTATTTACATATTCTGCCTTTTACCAATGATTTCTTATACAGACTGACAATAAGACACAACTTACATGTCCCTGTCTGCCTTTTCTTTGCTTTTGCATTTCATTTTGCCATTGTGTTTGAAGTGGAATAATATACACTGGCATAGATTGTGTTTTCTGTTACTATTGATTACTCACCAAATCATTCTGGAGTGTTTTTTGGGTTTTGTTACTAATTATTGGGTTTGATCTCTGCTTGGGGAATAGGGCATTCTTTGCTGTGCTGTCCTGAAAATAATTGCATTTGCAGTGATTGTTTTCTAATAACAGTTCTGTAGAATAAGTGCTTTGAGGCTGAATCTGGCTTTATTTATGAGAACAAAAGAATTCTGCCCAAATAATAATGGAGTAAGGACTTTGTGTGTTGGGTCATTATTTGTAAAATATTTATACAGCTCATGGCATCTAGTATGTATCTTCACTTCTCCAGTACATTAAAGAACAACCGCCATGCCAAACCAACTACTGTAACATTGTCGTCCAATCTGAGCAGCACCGTGCCTTGGTATGGGCATGAGGCTGTCCAGATATTCCTGAGAGCTGATGGCTCAGACAGGGGAGAGATAGCTAGAACAAACATCATTCTGTAAGATACGTTTTGTTTTCTTTTAATTGTTATAACAGCGCAAGTTGATTGTGACATTTTGGCAACACTGAAAAACTATTTGCTTTCCCCAAAATATTCTCATTCATTTTGTGCTGGGAAGATTCAGGCCCATAGAAAGCTAATGAGAAAGCGTGTGAGTATCTTTACGGGGTTCTCAGCATATATTTGGCTTTTGAATACCAGGTGGTTATGTGGCATTCAAGGTATTCCACAGGGTGGTGCCTAGATACCTTGCAGTGCCTCTCTTCCTGACATTCATTTTGAGCAGAGCTCATAAGAGTTCAGTCAAAGGCTTTCCACTGCTAGTAATGGTGAGTCTGAGCAAATTAATCCTGCATAGGACAAAGACACTATCATCCTCCAGCTCCTTTTTATCTTATGCTACAATTAACATTCAAAGTAATATTTTCCATGGTGTAGTTTTCATTTTTAATTTAAGCTTTGTGGAATACTGAATATTTCAATATATGCTTTTTCCAAGTTTTCTCAGTTGCATAAATCTAACACAGAGGCTCTGTCCTTAATAATTTATGCCATTCCAGTGCACCAGTGTAATTCTTCTAATATATCTTGTGGATTTCATTCTTGCTTTTTATATTCTATAACCTGTAAGTGTACAATTTAAGAATTTTGAAAAGTTGCTTCAAGAAATGGGTTTTCTTTCTGTGAAAAATCAAGAATCAAGTACTATATTGAGTATTATATTTGGTGAATTATCATTCTGAGGAATTATTGTGACATGCTGTAAAATAAATGAAAAAAGAATCTAATATCTTGGTTTTCAATATAGAAAATAAAACAAATGCAAACAGAGCTTCCAGAACTCATTTCTTCATGTGATGTCAATTACAGTTATTTATTATTATTGCTATTATTTGTCAATTACAGTTATTTATGGTCAACTGCAGTTATTTAATTCTGCTCCATGAGGAGACAGAATATCACCTGTCTCTTAGGCAGCTGTCCTGGTTTCACCTGGGAGAGAGTTTGTTTTCTTAGTAGTTTGTCCAGTGCTGTGTTTTGGATTCAGTATGAGAATAATGTTGAGAACACACTGACGTGTGTAATTCTGGTGTTGCTCTGCAGTGCTTACCCAAAGTTAAGGACCATTCAACTTCCCATGGTCTGCCAGGGAGGAGCTGCACAAGAAGCCAGGATGGAGCACCGTCGGGACAGCTGATCCAAACTGGCCAGAGGAATGTTCCATACCACAGAATGGCATGTCTAGAGTACAAACTGAAGGGAGTTGGCTGGGAGATGTTGATCAGCTGGGCATCAGTCAGCAGCTGGTGAGCAATTGTATCATGCATCACTTGTTTTTCTTGGGTTTTAAACCTCTCTGTCTCCTTTTCTTCATTATTATTAATATTGGGGTTTTAATAATTAGTGTTATTAGTATTATATTTTACTTCGTTTCAATTTTTAAGCTGTTCTTATCTGAACCCATGAGTTTCACCTTTTTTCTGATTCTCTTCCCTATCCCCTGGTGTGGGGAGTGAAGTGAGACAGTGGCTGTGTAGTATTTATTTGCTGGCTAGGGTTAAACCAGCAGAGCAGCCACTGTCAAATTTGCATGCACATATATACAAGAAATAAGTTACAACCCCACATTTGCATTGCAGTCTGAGTGTAATTGTAATAGCAGTTGAATGATTCTTAGACATTACAATGACAAATTCATAGTGAATGCAATATATTGATAATTATTTTGACATCTACTAACTGATCTGCCTGTATATATAAAATTCAGAGATGTTATATAGATTAATGTGTCATCTGCACTGCTTATGAAGGTGCAGTGTCTTGTTTAGATTATCAGAAACCCAGAAAGAATGATAAATTTGGATATCATTAAGGCTAAATAGTCTAAATAGGCTAAATAGTTAGCCATTGTCTGTGTATTTTCTTCTCCCTTCTTAACTAATCTGGTCACACCTTTTCTTTTGTTATACTGACTTTTAAATGTGCTTCTCTCCCTCTTACTTCAAAACCTGTTTTTCCATCAGCCAACAGGGAGTTATAGACTGTAATGAGAAAGCTGCTGCTTTTGATCCCTTTACAAGGTAACTCTGATCAATATTCATGGGTGTTCTGCAAAAAGGAAGAGTACAGAACTTATCCCAAATTTTAGGATAAAAACATTAAATACTTAGGTATGCCTTACTCAAGTAAACCTAACAGTGACATAATTTACTTAAAAGTAGATCAACCAAACACAGAGAAAGATTATGAGGACTGAATTTATTGTTCTATGTTTGTCCTGGCATCACTTATTACTACAGTGGTCAGAGCCTTGCTGGTGCTTCCTACTGATATTCACTCATATCCTGGATTTGGGCCCCAAACAGTGTGAAATGTGATTGTAAATTTCCTTAACTGGGGCCACAATCTTGTTTGGCTCCCCTGGCACTTTTCCTTTAGTTATCAGTCCTTCATGAACCTAGGATCATAAACTCAGCATTTTTTAGCTCCCAACTCCAGTCATAATTCCTGGAAACTCCACAGGATTAAAAGCAATATTTTTTTACTGCTTCCTCCTCTGTTTTATAGGTTATCCTATCAAGAGGGTCTTAAAACATGTATGACAGAGAATTTGTAATGATTTCTAATGTGTTTGTCCTTCAATTTAGATAACGTAAGAGATGTAAAAGTTGATCAATATAACAAACTTCTGTGTCCCTTTGCTTTAATTTCCTTGCTATTTTGGAGCATTTCTTGGGTTACTGTGGCAGTAATTGGCATTGTCACACTTTCCCCCAAAAGAAGTTCCCAATGAGGGACTTTTCCTTTCTCTGAAGATGTTATATCTTTCCTCATGTGCATCACAAAATTTTAAAAAATTCCCAGTACATTAATATTTATGTAGCAGAGTATATGGTGGTGTAAACTCTTTCTTTACCTAAGAAGACTCTGGTTGGAATAGCATAGTATAGAAGTGTAACAGTACTCTATTGTCAGGAATGGTTAAGTGCAAACATATCTCTCCCTAAATCTCTTGCATCCTGCAAAAAATTGTGCAAAATATCAGACCTATGCTCAAAATTGTCTCAGGAAAGAAAATAAGGTTTGTAAAAGAAATATTGAGAAAAATACTAATCCATGAGATGATTGATACTGAAATATACTGAAGAAGCAAACTTGCTCTTTTATGTGCATCAACAAAAAGCTCATCAAATTTCACCTTTTCTGTTATTGAATATTGTAATATGTTCTGTAAATATTTCTGATCGGTTTTGACCATTGCTACCTGGTCAATGATTCTTCACCAAATAACTTACTCAAATACTAATGACAAGATCAAATAAATTATGGGCTCTAAATTTTTTCAGTGTAGTCACTGGCCCTAAAACCTATTACAGGCTTTAATTTATAATACATACAGTGCTCTATATAACAATTTAACAAGCCCTCCGAATTATGGAAACACAATTATATCAAAGGCTTGTGGAACACCATAAACCTCAAAAATTAGTCTCGAGCAGTTCAGAGAGACACAAGTATTCCAAAATGGAGTGATAGCCCTGTAATTCATAGAGCACTTGCATTTTAATTAATGTTGAGATTTGGTGTAACCGTAAATCTTTCTTTTTCACTACATACCCTTATTCCTCCTCTTTCTGCTTTAGTCCCTCTCTGCATAACCATAACCATAACCTTCTGTTCCTCCCAGTCCTGGTGTTGCTCCTGCCCAGCTCCCACTACGCTGTCTCAGCAGACATCAGTGTGCATCAGGGAAGAGTTAAGCTCCATCTAAGAAAAATGCTTAAATTCTTGCTTATAAGGCAAGGGATTTATCCTACTGAAGCCCATGAGACAATGACACATCTTGACCAGTTCTCAAGGGACTTGGAGACCACCTAAGGGGGTGGATGCCTGAGTGATCCTATTGTCTTGCCTCTTTCTACATTCCTTTCACACATTGTGCACACACTAAATTCCCTATGTTATTTACTCATTTGCTGTCTTTTTACAGAAAAGGGGGATAAACCTTTCTCCCCCACCCAATTACCACTAGTAATTGTTTTTCAGTAAGTCTGCCTAATTTTATCTTCATCTAATAAATATATGGTTTAAAAAGTAGAAGGTACCTGGTTTTGCTGCTGCTCAAAAAAGATGATTTTCTACCTTCTCTAAACAACTGTACTTTTCTGAATATCTGTCATTTTACTCCTTAATGTCCAGGAAACATTGTCAACCTTAGGTTTTGAGTGTTTACATTGTCATTGTGCTCACAGAATTGTGAACAAAGATTGAAAAGGAAGTCATGTGCCCTGAAGCATACTAGCTTAGACAGAGAACTCAGTTCCACCACATAAAATACACCTGTCTCAAATACATCAAGTAAAGCACTTTGGCATTACTGACCTTTGAAAAATTGCACTAGGCCCCTCCTCCCCTATCCTCATGGTTTTTTTTTTTTTCCAAAAAGTACATTTAATACTATTTTGTGGATGGAAAGTTTGAAGCACAAAAATGAGAAGGAATATGCCCAGTTAGATTAGAAGTTGTATTTGGCACTCTCTAATATTTCTCCTCCTTTCCTTTTCCCTACTCTTTAAGCCGCATGGTTGCTTCAGCCTCACTTTTTCTGCAGACTGAGGCCAAACGTGTTGGGGAATCAACTTGCGGTCTCTTGACCACAATTACAGAGTCCCTGGTGCAGGAGATATTTCTTCCCATACTTAAAGAGTCACTTCAATTTTCCTTCAAAATAGAGGACTATCTAGAGGTCAGAACTGCCAGAACAGTTTAATTCTGTTTAGAAAATGTGTTCTTTACGCATTGAGTTTAACCACTAGCTGGAGTACTGCAGATATGGTGATGTGACTGCCTCCCTTGTTTTTTTGCCAAGCTCATTTCATAAAGGATCGTACGTAGTTAGTTCTGTTACTTTGAGTATGTGTCAAGTTGGCAAAAATAGCATCTCAGGTTTCTCTTTGTAGCTTTCTAGTTAGAAGGATTCCTCTACTATCAGCAGATTTTAACTGAACTCAAGCTCCTGTGAGAGTGGCAGACTCTGTATTCAAATTTTGCTTGCAGTGTTGAGTGCCTGGAAAGTGTTAGACTTTTTCTTCTTGCCTATTCTAAAGAAATGATATATTTCCTTTAAAAAAATCTGTTCTCTGTCTAAGCACTGGGCATTGTAGGTAAATGTAAAGCTAAAATAGTTTTGAGTGGCGAAACTATCTGGATTTGAGAGAGGGCAATGTTCTGATCTGCCTTGAATGAAGCAGGTGACCTCACTAGGTCTTTTACAAACTGAGCTGTTTCATGAGTCTGTGATACTCTTCCCTGCTAAGAAAACTGCTTCCTCAATGGCAGCAGTCATCTTGAGGCTGGTTCCTGGGACTGCATGAATTCAGCTTTTTTTCATTCTGGATGAAGCTCACAGGTACAGCATCACTCTGCATTTGAAATACAGAGAAAGCAGATACTACTTTGTTTAAAGCATATGGAAACACTTCTTTGAACCATGAGTACAAGAAAATATGAATGAAGTTTCTTGTGTTTGTGATATAAAAGATTAAATGAACAGTGCTTCATTTTCTGAAGAAAATGATCCAGTAAATTGAACAGGAGCAATACTGACTGAAGGACAACAATATATGTATGCCTCTCCTAGGGCTCTGGAAGAATTTTATCAGTTCCTCTAGCCTGCCTTTTCTCTGTCACAGCAGGAAAGACTTCAGAGAGAAATACCATAGCAAACAGATATACAAATCCTTAATGACAGCAGTGGGTCTTATTACTGCAATACACTCCAGGAACGCTATTCCCACCTTTAACAATTTTTGGTGCTTGACATTTTTAAAAACAGTGAGAAGGAAGGGTGTTGTGCTTTGCGATATCAAAGTTCATCAGCACCAGGCACTGTGACAGTGGGTTCCAGCTGCAAATGTGTGAACTTTAATTCTTCTGAAGCTGTTTTATGTTCTAAAAGAGTTTTGTTCCCTTCATGTCCTTTTTCTCGTCTATTTTTAAAGACCCTTTTCTGTCATATGAAATGCAATTTCACAAACGGATTGGCATCAGACATTGAATCCTAAGGCTCTTCCACCCAGAAAGGCAAAAATAAAGCGCGAAATTCACCCTCAAAGCACCTAACCTGCCATAAAAAAGATTCTTACTGTGGCAGCTCTCTTTTATCTATTGTACTTTTAAAATAGAATGCCGAGTTATTTTCTTAAAAGGATAAGAAAGCTCTCAGGCATTTAAAGGCAATGTCACTTCTTGACAAGGTAATGTCTCTTGCCATTTCCAGATGTTTTGAGTGATCTCTTATGTACCATCCAGTTGTGGATGGGACACTTGACATAAAGCCAGGACTATAGGACTGTCTGTCCATGTAAACTTTCACCACGGCTTCTGGCAAGGCAACCCTGCCTGGCTTGCCTAAACACAGAACTGTTGTGCAGGGGTTAAATTGTAATGTATCTCTTGACAAAAACAAGGGGGTTCCAGTTCTTATGAATGCCACAAGACTTTGCAATGTTACCATTAAATCACATTACTAACACTGTCAGAAGAAGAGCACACCTTCACTGGCAGAAACCTGAACTAAATGTCCAAACATACAGCCCCACCCCACCCTTCTGTTGAAATATTTAAGCTTTAGCAGCATTTCAGCTGTTGAGAAGTTCAGGAACAGAAACCACTACTCTTTTCCAATAAAACTATAAAGTTACAAATAAATACTCACTGTTAAATTAAGACAATTGGACACCTGCATATAGTTAGACTCCTCAGAGCTTCTTCTCAAGGACAGATTTACCAGCCATTCATGTCATGAAGCCTGTGTTAAAAGCTTCAGTCCAAAACTCAGAAAGCTCTGAAGGGACAGAGATGAAATTTCTCTCAACTTCTTATAAAGGGCCTTAACTTTTGTTCACAAGGATAAGAAACTCCAATATAAGTAAGTATAAATGTGTTGTCTTCTGCAACCAGCAGATTTCTTACACTGGGCTGTTCCTAAATGCAATGCAAACACTTTCAGGGTGCTTGTGGGTGTAGGTTAGAAGGACCTGCCCATGGGCTCCTCAAGCTCACGTTGCTTCTTGTAAGTGCAGCCACGAATTAGGGATAGAAAGCATAGCATCCTGGAAGGAAAGGGCTATGTCTTCAGAGCCAGAATAAGAAAGAAGATATTGGACTGTTAATTTGCAGACACTAAGGAAATTACTCTAAAGGATTATTGCCTAGAAGTTCATTGTCACAGTCTGTAACCTGGTCCAACAGCATTAAGCTGTGGTAGCAGCTGATTCCTCAGATCAGTCTAATGGGAACAGACAGCAGCAAAGCTATATGACTATGATGCCCTCTAAGCTAGGATCCAAGAAGAGAGCAAAGAGGAGGAGCAAAAGTGTGACATTTGCATAAACACTAAATTAGAAAAAATGTTAAATATTAAGCTGAATCCATACAAGGGAAGTAAAATAGTAATTTAAGAGATTTGTGGTTCAGTTAAGAACCCTGCAAATTACTCTATTAATGTTAAATTGGGGTGAAAATAGATCTAATACATAGTAATGAAGCTGAAGTTTAGCCTGCAGAGTTAAATGGGCAAGCCCGTCATTCCGTGTTAGCATGAGCGGAAATCAGGAGGGACAAAGGATGGATAGACAAAATGATGGCATTGGCAGACAAAAGCTGTGGCAAGCTGTTCACCAGGAATTCAATCTCTGCTGAGCAAACTCATCACTAACTTGCTCTGAAAAGCTCGCAAATTCCCTCCCTTTCACCTTTCGAACAGAATGAAAGACATACTGGCCAGCTACCAACTATTAATTCAAGTGCTTTATCTAGGAGTATGACAGTAATTCAGCCAGGGAAAGACAAGGAGTTTGTGTGGATCCAGAAGAGAGTCTTTATATTCTTCCTGGAGCTTTCTCACTTGACCCTCACTAGTCTGTTCTTACCGGATTTGCACCCCTAGAAACCTTTCTTTGAAGAAAGTTTGCTCACCAGAGGAAAATGTCCAGACCATCACAGATTTGAGAGACAGTCACTGAAGGGAAAAAAAATCAATCTTTGCTGACCAGTGGAAATTCATGAAAGCTTCTCTAAAGCCTTTAAAAACATGTCTTTTTAGCACAGCAGTGTACACAGCATACAGTGCCAAATCTGGCCATCCTCGTCCAGGACTCCCTGGAGAACACGGAGGGTTTTTCTGTACATTTGGTTGGGCTTTTTCTATTCTTCCGCAGCCCCTTGTGCTTCCCAATGCCAGCATTTGGTTGGATAAGAAGAGACATAAAATTTTTCGCACAGGGAATCAACCCCACAGGTGAATGCAAACAAAATGGTCCCTGAGTGACAGACCAGAGCCATGTCAGTGCTGTGGCAGCAGGAAGTGCCAGTGACTGGCTGTGTGGGTCAGCAAGAAGAGCAGAGGGCTGAAGGGAGGCAAACACTGCCTCTCTCTGGTGCCTGAGGACAGTGGTAGGGAGAGAGCTTCGGACCCTCTGAAAAGGCTATGAGGGGCCTGGGGTTAAGTGTCTACTGTTTGAAAGCACTTAATTTTACCCCATGTTTTTAATTCTGAGGGTGCCAGTGGGAGTTGCACTCCTTGACTTCTGTTTCTGCTTTGAACACGTGGCAAAATTCACATCCTTTGATACAAAACTCTGCCTTTACTCTTCCTCCACCTGCCTCTCCTCAATTACCTGAAGTGCAAGGTCTGATCAAATCATGGAACACATCAAAATAAACCTACTGTTCAAGTGGCAAACCAGCCAGACTTAGGCTTTGATTCAATATAGAGCATGTCTTATGCTAAGAAATTAATTTGCTTATTTGTCTTATGTTGCCATCCAGATCTGGGTATCTGAACAGGTTATATAAGTTATTAAAATGTTATTTTCCTTTCAAACTTTATGCCTCATTCCTACACTTGTACCAATATGCTCTATTTTCCTGACCTTTATATAGAAGTGGCAAGATATGAATATTAAATTTGCATGGTCTTTGCCATCCACAAACACAAATTAGGCTCACATACTTTGCACTGGCACTTGAAATGACTTATTTGGTCTGCACAGACAACTGTCTAGGGGAGAGTTAAGTCAACAGTGCATTATTGGTGGAAAAATAACCTTAATCATATTAAAAACTGTTTCAGATATAAAGAGCAGATAGCAGCTCAGTCTCCTTGAGATCATGGCTTATGTTTTTGTCCTCCCTGAAGTGATGTTTGGGAGCTGTAATCTCCTATCTTCATTTTCCAATCCAAGAGGGATGTATAATAAGAGAAAATAAGAAGTCAGCAAATATGATGAGCTCCCCCCTCAAAACCTGTAGTTACACTCACGCACACCAGCACATCTTTAAATTTGTTTGAAATACCCAAATGCAAACTGTTGAAGTGCGCGTGTGTGTGTGTATGTGAATTAAATGTGCTAGGTAAAAAATACCACAAGGATAATGCACATAAAAAAAAAAAGTCTTCTGCTTATATGATCATTATGATGATGCTTTTAGCAGAACTGTAGGCTGCCACAGATCATGGATTGAGTAAGTACTTCTCATGTCAAAGGTGAACTTCTGAGACTGGCACTATTTTTAGTCTGATTTCCTAAGGAAATAGGTGCATGTTCCTCAGGTGCATGTGACAACAGCCTTTTTTTCAAATCCATCAATCCATTTCACAGAGGTAGATAGATGTCTCAGACATGATTATTACCTGCAAAGCTGTTCAAGGTGAGGGACTGCTTAGAAGAGGGACACCTTCGCAGCTCTCACTGAGGGAAGGACAGGGACCACTCACCGCTCCTCCAGACTGTCCAGCTCAGCAGCCCCGATCCTGCATGCAGGATTGTCTGGGGGCCCACAGCACACACATATCCCCAGCTGGTGGGCTGCAGAAGTGCTCCCCGAGGGAGGTAGAAGGTGTGGGAGGCATAGGAGAATGGGAAGAAAGATCACTGCTCTGGTGGGCAGCTCACACAGTTTAGATTCTTACCAATTAACATTTTCCTTCATTCTTCTTACTACCCTACCAGTCCATGATAATTTTCCTACAGCTACCTGAGCAGTTGCTCACCTAAGAGATGTTGTTTATCTTTTGTTCTGACAGAACCCAGCCATTTCTCTTCCCCTGATTTGCAAAGGAGAGGATATGTGTGAGCACATTTGTGTTTGCCTTCATCTCCTCTGTAACTGTCAAACTTCATGGCTGACCTCAGTTAAAGTGTGGAGGAAGAAAATAAACCTCAAAAATATTAAATTCTTATATCTTAAATGAAATTTAGCTGCAGGCGAGAAGAGAGGTGTCTTTGAAATATTCTGACCAAGGAAAGGGACTACATGTCACATCCTCAGATAGGGAAAACTGTAAGTTAATGAATGAGACTTTATCACTGTCTTTGCTGCAGAAATGTCCCCACCAGAAACCCCAGTCCACCCTGAGAAACCAACCTGGACTGAACCCTGTGCTCAGAGGACAGAGGGTTCTTCACAAAAAGTTGAGACTAGGGAGACACAGTTTATTAGAGATGAGAATACATAGCGTGTTTTCTTTCTCAGAGCACTTTCCTTACTTTCTATTTTTTCCCCTTGGTTTGAAATGAATCACTCAATCTGTGTCACTCGTCCACGTTAGATTGCACCAGTTTGATTTTGTTTGATGCAGGGGAGAGGGGAAGCAGCGATGGGATGTGACATGCACTTTATCTTGAGTATTATTTGTCTCCACAAGAGTGCGGTGAGATAAAACCTCAGAAAGGCCCATCGTAAAGGATAGCGATTACTTTGTAAGTGCTTACGCAAATGTGTTGGAAGATTACATTTGGGAAAAAGCTTTTCAGGCTGTCACAGGCTCCACACGCATTTTGTCTTTGAGAGCCAGATTAATCAGAGCACACTGACAGACGGGTGGGGAGGATGCAAATTTACAAGTTAGTGGCTTGGTGACTGTCAGACAGAACACAAAATACTTGAGAATGCACAATACGTGAGAACACTTTCCCTAAATTTACAGTACTTTGGCTAGACATGAGAGTATAATTACAGCTTTATTTGTTATTAAATCCTCTTGTAGGATATTTTAGTTCAGTATGACTTATTTTATTGAACAAGTCAGAAAGTATTCCTTACTTTAGGAGAGTAACAGGTTTATGGGTTTGGGAAGAGAGTGGGGAGGGTACTGCCCTTTTCTTAAAAAGCATCAAAATGCCAGCATTCAATATCACCATTCTGTAATGACTGAGAAATTGTCTTGGAGAAAGTGGAGGACAAAGTTAAATGGGCACCTATATACAAAAGCAAAAAATCTGACATTTTCTATTTAACCACAAACAGACCGAAGCATGGTAGAAGGAGGGGAATCTGTAGGAGTTAGCATAAGTAGATCTGCTCTCTAAGAGTTCATGAAAGCCACTTGTAGTGGTATTCATGACGTGTTACACCATTTGCAGTATTTTCTCTGAGCATTACTAGAGAACGATGAGAATGTTTCCTTCTGACATTGACCCAAAACTATAACGATCTTGATATCAAGTGCTACATATAACAGCCTTGATGTTTAATGTTGAATAATTCCTAAAAAGTCTTGAAATTTTTAAAGTCTGGACAGTGTTTTATGAGATGTACTGAGACAGATATAAAATATGAAGCTGCGCATTAAGTTGTTATTCCTATTTTACAATATTATATTACAATACACTTCATGACTTCAGGCCTTTCAATTTCCTCATAAGTCTCCATAGTATATTCACTTTTCTCCCTGGGAAGATTTCAGCACTCTAGTGTTTTCTTCTGTGTGTCTCCACTTTGCAAAGGACATCTATTTAATGAAACAGCAAAAAATTATACCATATGAGAGAGCTGACATCCAACCAGAGAACTCGAAATAACAAACACTTAAAGAAGTACTTGCTATAGTTGGGCTCAGATGTGTTTGGAAAAAGCTCTTCATAAACCAAATAATAAAAGCCATGATCAAGTTACAGATAATTCTCCAACAGATAAAGGGTCAAATCTGACGAATGAATTGTTCATGAGGGCCGTTTTGATGAGCTATAATTATGTGAGAAAAATCCCATCATCTTTTGTCTCCTGATTGCATGATAACCACATAAAAGGAAGAGAACAGAAAGGAGATTAAGTTCTCGCAGTCAGTAAGAGATGTTATATTGATCCTAAGTTGTTGCTAGGTAAATAATTAAACCATGGTTTCACTGTTGATTTTATTTGTCTGCTGTGTGTAAAGGTTACTTAGATGCATCAGTGAAAAATTAATTAATATATTTCTGCCACTGCTCAAATAATGGAAATCCATAAAGATTAAATTATTGTAGTGGTTTGAAACTACTCATAATGATCCTCCTCAGCTTTAGAAAATTTCTCAGAAGTTTAATGGTCCTGACAGATCAGACTGTCTTTCTTCTTTTTTTGTTTTTAAAGTCTTCACCACAGTTGCTGCAATAAATAGGTATCTATGAAGGGATGCTGTAGCTTAATCAACCAGATTTAATGCACCAAGGTCCACCAGGACTATATACTCCCCTTGTCTGTTCTCGGTGCCCCACCTGACAGAACCCTGGCCTGTCTAGAGCAGAAGCATTAGCTGTCCTCATACATGGCACCAAGGGAAGGGCAAGGCTGAACAAACCGAGGATGTCACACAGTGGTTATCAGTGAAATCTGCTGTGCCCTTTCCTTTCCCACAGTAAAACTTAGCTGCAATGTGACATGTACCTACGAACTGCAGAAAAAGACAAAAGGCGGTGAAGGTCTGAATAATGAACCCTCTGAGTAATTAGCGTGGTAATACCTGAGGCATATTTGTTCGCACCACATCCATACTAATTGCCCATTTACCAGGCTAATTTAACATCAGTTATTTCTGGGTTCATTCCATCATCAGTATATTTCTCTTGTTACTAGGCTACTGTAATTTCAACATCAACTATGTTTTGACTTACATTCACTTGTAACCCTTCGATACCCACAGGGGAGCACAGCTTGCTCTGAGTTTTACCGTTTAAGTGTCTTATATATAAAAGCTGGGGAATTTGCATTTCAGATACCAACATGCCCACTTCAAAGATACGTGATATAGTAACTCCAGATCACCATGTGGTCACGCAGTGCAGTTCAGACAGTACTGTTTTCTGCAGATTTCATACTATTTAATTTCCCCTAAAATTTGATTGTTCATAAAGGCCTCCCAGCCATTAAATGATTTGTTTCTCTTCTACATTTGAATGGTTGTGGAAAATAAGAATTAGAAAGCATAAATGATATTGAACAGTGTGAAATAGAGCTTCATTTGCAAGGAGATTAACTAATTGATCTGGTATGTCCTCTCCAATTTTAATATGTAGGCTTCTGTGATATTTATAGACATTCATATTTTTCATTATCTAACAATAGAACTAAAAAAAGTATTGTTATTACTCTTCCTGAAAAGGTTTTGTAGGATACTGAGTTTTATTTTTACTTTTGGGGAAAGATAAATGTCACTCTTCACATTTATGAAAGCAAATGAGAGATTTGTAATGGGTTTGCCACTAAAACATCATGCTTATATTTCAGGCTATAAATGGAAATCTCAGCTACCTGGAAAAACTAGAAACAAAAGACGTCAGTGGATTTCTTGGTAGTTCTCTGAGGGAAAAATGACTTACCAAATGATGCCCAAATTGGCTGGACTCACTTGGCATCATAACTGCTTTGGGGATTTCAAGGCATAGGCAAACATACAAGGCTCCAATGTAGTGTAAACATGATAGGTTGTTTTACTGATAGTTTTCAGTGTTGGGTCAGTGCATGATTGCAACATTTTTTGCTGTAATCAGTGATTGGTAAGAGATACCAGACACACATGCTTAATATTACCTACTAAGAATAAGGATATGTGTTTCTTACTTGCATGCTTAAAACTGAAGAAGAGGTGAAAAGATTAGCATGAATCCAAAAACGTAAGTCTAGATAGCTTATTTACCTGTCAGGCCAAGTACATCCTGCCCCAAACACAAAACTTAGAAATACTCTGTTCAGCTGCTGCCTTTCTCTGGAGACACCAGAAACTCACAGTGTTTGATACTCTGCTAGCAGAGAGCTATAAAAGGTTAAGGACTCACCCGTGAGGGGGCACTGAGTTGTCTGCCTGGAGAGCACAGGAGAGCAAAGCGCCTGGTTCATCGCAAACTGGTTTTCTATCCGTGGGGACAGTGGATGGTGGAGCTTGTTGCACCTGCTCTGAGACATTGATAGGAGCTTTGTCACTGTTTTCCACAAGTCATGTCTAAGACTTGTCAAACCTGATGGAATTCAAAAGCTACTTATTCCTGCAATTTCCATATGTAACCAGGTGTGAATTATCCTGTAGGAGTTTAGGGAGTATACCTGTCAGAGAGGGTCTTAAAACACAGGTGAGACTGGGATTACATCCTGGAACCTCTCCAGAGGACACCCCAGGCTACTGGGAATGTATTATAACAAATGCAGCAGTTTTAACAGAAAAAAATGGAAGGCACGGGCAAAGATGTCCTTTACTTGGCAGTGGAGCACTGCCTCGGCAGCTGGAAGTCACTGCTGTGCTTTCCAAAGCCATAGGTGTGTAACCAGTCCCTGGTACATGCAAGAGGAATGTTCCTAACTCCTCAGCAGAAGAGTACAAGGAGGAAATGTCACGGTTACATTGCCCAGCTGTGTTTCATAAAATATAAATGGGTTTTGTGTCTAACTCCAGCTTCAAGAAGTGAATCTTGAAGACAAGAAGATGGGTTTTGTCCTGTATATCTATGTGAATCCACCACTTCCTGGTGGTGGCTCCTCATTCAGCAATGTGCTGAGCATGTTTCCTCAAAGTAAGATATCTATCAGATATTAGGAGCAGGGACAACCCAGCAAGGAGCAAGTTACTTTGCTGTATCATTCTATTTAATGGATGGTGGACAGTAGCCCAAAATTTCTTAGCTTTATGGAAAACAGTGTACATTTCTTTCAAAAGGAGTCACAACATGGATGGTTCTCTTCTGTCATTTCCTCAAATGTTTGAAATAGGAGAACAGGATATGGAAGTAATTAATGCCACAAACAGACATTTTTGAACTATTGTCTTGCCTGATTTTAAATTCCTGGACCAAATTTTCCAGAAAAAGAAATGTCCAGGTATAAAACTAAAAACTGACTACAGAACAATCTTCAAAAACCAAGCATGAGAGGACCAGTTGGTGATTCCGCCATAAAATGATCATGAAAAGTAGAAAGCAGGAAAGGTTCAGCCTTTTCCCATGTTAACATTAGCATCAATATACCACAAAAAATGAGAAATGCAAAGCAATTACTGCAGCAGCAAAAAAGGCACAAAGAGATGTATCAAAATGCCTTGAATCTGTCTCTGCATTTGCATACCACTACCAGAAGTGTCTTGAAATTTGCTGTGAGCATATGGAGGACTTGATCAAAATCAGAACATATATTTTACACAAGGGGCTTTTTACAGATGCGCTAAATTTACAAAGGCAACTGAAGGACGTTTCAGACAGACTTGACAGATTACAGGCTGCTGCTGTTACTGTCACAGTCTCCGTGTAAATCTGGTTTAACAACAAAGAACGGACATCACACAAGGACAAAACCAAAAATAATTCAGAGGGGCTGTAGAATTTTCCCATTACAAACACCAAGGTACTCAAATACAAAGTTCCTTAAATATAGGGGTCACAGACTGAAACCAAAATGGAGAAAAGGATATGTCATGTCATATATAAAAGGCATATTTTGCATTATGTTCTTCATGCATGGAAATGATAGATACATGAAAATATACAGCAGCTAAGATTTTTTACCTCTGTTTAAAGGATTTGTTTGTCATCTCAGAATCATTTGAGTGATTTCAGCTATTTTGGCTGAAATTTTATAGTGGTTGAGAAGATGAAAGACAAAGTAACCTGGCAAAAGTATAACCAATATCAAAGAAGTGACAAGAATGTGAGGCTAATTCGAGCAGGGACCTAAATATTCTCTTCTTCTCAACGTCTTGGTTCAAAGTATAAAAACACAATCAAAAGAGATTACAACGCTAGTTACTAGAGGGTTCTCTCCGTCAGATTGCATGAAGACGTGCATGGGGGTGTCTGAAGAAGTCAGATTTTGTAAGAACTTTATAAACAAAAAGCCCAATGGTTCTCCTCAGCTAGTGACCTGCATCCACTCTGATACAGTAGCATTTCTGGGAAGCAGCACTAAGTTTCCTGTGCAGCTGCTTTCCTTTTAGGTGGTGGCCATGGCTCCTGAACTCTGTAACTGAACTCTTCTGCCTCCAAGTAACTCTTCTTTCCCTTGGATCCCAGTGCCTTCCCTGAGTGCTCATATTTCCAAGGCACAGCTTCTTGCCACCCACGGAGTGCCACAGCCTGTCACAGCCCAAAGGTTAGGGAAATACCTCTGTTCTCTTAACAAAAAGCCTGATTACAAGTTTGCCAGCAGACAGGGTGCTCACCAATAGATTTGACATGCAGTTCTCACTGGAGAACCTGACATGTTCCCGCTATGGAAAAGAAAATGGATGCTATTGTTAGAGATAACACTTGAGAAACCAGAGATGCAAGCTTACCTGTGTGGGCCACTGGAAGGACTTGAGGCAGCAGTAGAGAAAATGGTGGTGGTGGTGGCAAGGGAGCAGCTGATGAGTAAACTGCGTCTCAGAGTCTGTTTCAGCATGACAGATGTCAGAAGTTGCTGAAAACCTTTTACAATACCTCAACAGCAATAGCAGTAAATAGGTACCAGGTACTGTGCAAATGCTGGCAGCTCCTCATAGGGTTCATTCCCCAGGAGATCTTTCTGTTTTGCCACAATTGCACATGGATTACCATGAGCTTTTAGGAAGAATTGATCCTGTTCCCTGTTGGGCCAGGGAACATCATCAGCACACCAGCAGTGCCTTCAGGACAAGCAGTAACTTTTGTGGAACTAGTCCTATGTATAACAGCTAAAGATTGGGCAGTAATGTATAAACACACTGTACTTACGGTCTAAGGAAACTTGAAGGTGTTTGTTTTCCCCTCTTTCCTTCAGCTCTGCTTCTTCAGTGTTCTTTAGGACACAGTTGTACTCAGACACTTATTGTGAGTACAGAACAAGTAAAGGATTTTCTGTTTATTTATTTATTTTAAGGTATTTGTTTTGTATCCATTATTGAAAAACTTACCTGGAGTTAATCCATACACCTTCTCCTAGGAATTATATTCTTCACAGGCCATTGGCACAACAGAAAGCCCTGGTCCTTACTATGTCAATCCATGTCCCAAGCACTTCTCAAAGTTATGGTATTTTGCATGTTCAATATGAGTAAAACCAGATAAGATTAAATGACAGTTATTAAAAAATATTAACATATTTCCAGACATAGTAGCAATAAAAATGTGTGAAAAAATAATTTGTAGGCACCATTGTCTGTTGCTTCTGCAAGATGAAAAGCATACCAAAAATGTCAAGATGCACTTAATTCAAGTAATTTTGCATTGTCGCTAGCGAGCCTTGACACTAACGACACGGACGGCTTTATGTAGATGCAAACCGACCTCTTTATTGTATTTACAAAGGTGCTTATATACCTTAGCACGCTGGACTAACACAAGGTCATTGGTTCACTGACCAGCCACCCCCCGGAGGGATTGGTTGGCCCTAGCAACTCTTACCTCATGTTTTCTTCTTTGGTCTCATAACAAGACCATAGTTTACAATACTTTTAGATTGTTTTCCTGCAGCATCCTTGAGAAAGCCTTGCTTTCTCACAGATGCCTGTCAGGAAACTGAAATCTCTCTGCACGCAGGCCTGTAACATCCACATTGCATCATGCTGTTTTTACTCTGTGGGACTCACCAGTGTAAAGTACAACAGGTTATTTAGATCCTAGTCCAGTTTTGCAAGCATTTGTTACAAGTTTTTCATTTTCCAAAATCCATTTTTGATGAAGAAACATGAAAGTGTTCTAAAAGTAGGTTATGAAACCTCTCCTTCCAGTTTACCACTTTATAATGTTATGCAGGTTTCAGTTTTCCATGGATGTGCCTGACACCAATGCTGACATATTTTGGGCCTGTACCAAGATTGTTCCTGTGACAAACACTATATAAGTAAAAAAATTCACCCTGCTTTAAGCAGTCTCTTCTTCCCTTAATTTAGGACAATTTCAGTCTAACATAAAGGCTTAAATTTCACATTTCACTGGGTTTTGTTAGCCAAGAAATCATTCTAACGATTGATGAGATCTAAGATAATTGTAACATTGGGCTCCACTGACACTGGAAAAGATAGAAAAAAGGATCAAACCAATCCATCTGCAGTTCCACTGAGATAGGTCAAGAAAATACTTTTAACACTGAGAGTAAAACAAGCAAATTATCAGAAGTCAATCAACACTTTTTCCTCCAGCATAACTGTGCATTTGAGTCAACTTTTATTATTTATTCCCATATTGCTGAAAATTAACACTGATGTGCCATCACTTTGGTTCCCTCACTTTGATCATAAAAAGTTCTTTACGAGTTTGAGAGTGAAAATTGAGTCCCTAACATGTAAGTGCTCAGCCAGTCCACACCTTATGAATAGACACAGATCACCTCACTGTGAACCTCTCTTAGAGTCTTCCGGTGTTGCTTTCATCTCACTCTGCTGGTTGAAAAAGAGATTTTACAATGAGAATTCTTTCCATATTCTTACATGGTGCAGTGAAATAGCACAGCGGATCTGAGGAACCCAGCAAAAGTGAGGAAGGTACCATTGGCTTTCTTCAGACATATCCAAACCCATCTGATGAGGGCAGTGGTTGCATATCATTAAATGAAATATGGATATGCAAGTTGATTAGATGCATGACCCACGCAACAAATCTCATGTTCAGCTGCAGTGACTTCACTGGAGTTGACTTTAGTTTCATTAGCTGTGTGATATTGCAGGCAAATATCCCAATGGATTCTTTCATAACCACCTCACTGTTATTGCTCATGTCCTTCATCCAGTGGTATCAAGAGGTTTAATGCACAGAAGTAACTCTAAGCTTTTCTTTTCACAGCTTTTATAGAGGATCTGATCCACAACATTCCCAACACTAGTTATCACCAGAAACAGCTGACCTTCCCAGTTAAGATCAAACTGAAGGATGGATTTGTGAAATAGATAGATGTCCACTGGGATTTAGAACTCCTAAACACATCTGCAAGTGTCACCAGAAAGATCTTTTAACCGTAGGACACCAGAGGTGAAAAGTCAGTCTTTTGGTCTTATTAGCTGTCCAAATTCCACTTATTGCCTCCCCTGCAGTAAAAGGACTGTTTAAACCAAACAGAATTGCTCAGTTGTTTCCAGTGATGCATCTCTACCATGTTCAGTTTCAGCTCTAGCTCAGGAGTCTTCCACCCTCCTCCCTGCTAAGGGTCAGCACCTATTTTTATGCCATAAGTAACAAGCACTAAAATCATCAGCATTCATAAAGTTCCTCAGTACAAAGTTTCCCATACACATCTTGGACATGTAGGCCCAAAGAAAGAGGGAAGAGCATGCAAGGGAAGGAGGATAAAGTTAGCTGTCTTTTTCCTGTAGAGATCATATGGAATATAGGATAAAGATTGTACTCCTGAGCAGTCTGTGTTTCCAAAGCAATCCTTTCTCCCTACTTAGCTCTATAATATTCAGTTCTAGACAAACATCTTTAAAGTGTGCCTATACTGGAGTGCTGGAAGACTGTACTGGAACATTTTGGGTAGTGGAGACCCCCATAGCTCAGGAACAGGCAGTGATGAGCTGACTGGCAGGGTTTATTAGCCTGGGATCCATGGTCTCATGCAGCTGCCTAGAGCGCTGTCAGAAAGTGTTTCTCCATGCTGCCCACATCCAACTGCTCTGATCTGGGATACCTCAGCATAATCATCCATTACACAGGGCAGATGTTCTCTCAATCCACATTTCCGGTTGCTTCCTTCATCTTACTGTCCTGTTTTATTCAATCCATAAAGAGATTTCACAACTACACACTTCTTCCCCAGTTTGTGTTCCACATCCTATTTTTTAGCATGCCTGCTAGCTCTGTTTTTAGGATCTGTCACTCAGCTGCCAACCTGATGAAGGTCAATTGCTTCTCAATATTAGCAATGCACTTTCTTTGGTCCAGCTGAGAGAGATAGAAAAGGTAATTCCCAACTGGGAGCTGGGTGGAGCAAAAATCTGTTGATATTCTTCATATGACTGAGTAACTCACATGTGTGGAAATTTTATAAAAATACATAGAGACATTTCTAGTGTTACTAAGCTTTAAATACTAGGCTTTCAGCTGGGCTGAATTTGAGATTTAAATCAATTTAGTTATTAAGGATTTCTGGAGTGTGTGAGCAGCTTCTAAGCAGTGCTAGAAGATCTCTACAGCTTCCCTTCTTCCTACCTATGATGAGTGTGTATTTTTTGTAATACTAGTTAATGATTGATTAGACCAATGCCCCAAACATAGCTCATTTAATTATTTTTGCAATGGTTCAGTTTGCATGCTAATTACTAAATTCCAAAGAGAAGAAGAGCTTGAAAGGTTCTCTGCTTTTTTTATTCCAATGACCTCACTGGCCCAGTAAAGGCTATTACTTACCTCTCTCTGTAAACCTAGCTTGGCTTATATGCTTAGACTGTCACTATCATAACAACATTATTAGTATTTATAATTTATATCAGGCTTCATTCTGAATAATTTTATTTTACCATACATTTCCTCCCAAATTTCCATGTTCCTTTGTGTTAGTACACAAATGGTGACTGCCTGTGTTCCTGAGATAAATCTGATGTGGGTTCACTAGAATTGGCGCTGCTATCCTGTCACTACACCGGGATAACTGAATTATCAGACCTGGCACCACTTGGCAAACCTCTTGTTGCTGGTAACACTTGGCTCCTTCAGTGTCTGCAGGTCTCAAAACATGCAATGGAGGAATTAAAGGGGAAAGGATGATCAGCTGATTGACTCAGATGCTCAGAGCTGGGAACAGACGTGTAACCTTGTGCCTGCCACCAGAGCATGAGGTCTTGCACCACCTCAGCATGCCTCCTCACACCCCAGCCAGTGCAGCTCAGGACTCAATTTCCATTTTAATTACACAATCATTTATCAGTACTTTCCAAAATAAGCAGATAAAATCCTTCATCTCTGTGCGGCAGTGGATAATTCACTCATGTCTACTAGCACAGATACTGTCTTTTCCATGGGCCATACCTCAAGGTCTTTACTCAAGTTCCAGCTTAGTTCCCACATTGACATATTCCTCGTGAAAACAGAAGGAAAGCAGCGAGTCTAAGGCAATCAGGGGCTGCTAGTGTTTTCTCAAGCCACTATTAAAGAAATATTTTTTCTTCCTCAGGGAGTTTCTTTTTCATCTTTGTTTTAATATGTTGTTTGAAGGCTGTGGTCTTTAGCTCTTGCACTTTTCATAGCCATCTTAGATTTTTAAGGCAGATTGTGTGTTTGTGTGTTTCCCATGTGTGCTTTTCTTATGCAGTTCTAGTTTTGCCAGGTTACTGTACTGGCTTCCACCCACAGAGCTGGAATGTCCAAATATTGTTGCACTCACGTAAGATTGAATTAATACCACTTACTTAATTTCTTAATCTAGGACATACCAACACTAACATTTGAGGACTCCTGGTATCATTTCAGATGTATCTGAGTTAGTTTTAATTTAATTAGCTAGCATGTCAGTATATTCTTCTGTTTTAATATTGCCAACAGCAGAGCCCAGGCAATTTTTCATGAGGGCTGTGCACTCTCTCAGGGCTGCAGACAGACACAGGCAGTAAAGTCCATGTTTTGCAATTTCTCATGCTTGGAAAATTACACTGGGTAGGTTATGTTCACTTATTTGTCATGAATTTTGTTGCTTCTCCTTTTTGAAGTTCTCTTTTATTTTCAGCTGTCTTAAAAATGCTGACTATTTCATAAAGATTTTCTTTAATTTAGAAAAAAAGCAAACCATCTTAGGTTTAACAGTGGGGGGTTTTGTCTAAATTTTATAGCAAACTCCTTATCTCATGGGCTAGAATGAAAAAAAAATAAAGTGGAGACCTGCAAAGCTGGGTGTGTTGCCACCCTAACTATTCCTGGATCACTGTGGTAAGAAGAACATTTAAAGCTCTACTCTTCTTTACAGAGAAGAGATCTTTCTATATTATTCTAAAATAATCTTACAAAAATTGCAAAATGACAAATATTTATCTTATTACTATTATTTAAAAATTTTTTATTGCTATGTTATTTGACTGTGATTCATAAAGTCCTCCAATTATTTTTATTAAGCTGTTACTAAAAAGCACAATGCATTTCATGGTATTGAGGACTGAGAGAAGTCTTCCTTATTTTTGTTCCACAATCTGTTTAAAGTCTGGAAGGTAATAAGACCATATAAAAGTTATACAGATGGATTTTCAAAGACTTGAACAAAATAATACTAAGTCATCCATGATTGATCAAAGGGAAAAGTGGATTTTCCCTATTAAATCTTGAAAGACAAAAGCTTGATATTCAGTATCTTACTGAAGCATCGATTCTAAAGGAGCAATTTTCCTACTGTTAGACTGATGAAATACTCCAAATCTGATGACTAGACTGATGAAAACTCTAAATCAATATGAGTCCACTATTTTTTTTTGTTTGGCATAAGTCTTTCCATAACATGTAGCTATTATCAGAGTGAAATAAAGGTAATGCCTTTCCATTAAATGGATCTACTTTTCAGTTTATCCCAAGATTTCTTATTCATCACCTCCTGTTGTGGAACTTCCATGGTCATCATCATTATGTAAGGAATTACATATTTAAGTATTTTAAGATGTTTCATGTGTAAGAAATCTTCTAATTTTCGATAATTTGCTTCTGCTCCTTAAAAAAATGTCTTCGTGCTATAAAGTAATGATATTTTCAGAACCACACAAAACACTGTATTAACACAACCAGAAGATTAAAAAAATTGTCTTTGTTCCATAAGGTAAAACTTCTGAGTTGAGTTCAGATCATATTCAGCTTTTAGTTACTGTGTCATATTGCAAGAATGGCTAATCTGCTTTGTGCTTTCTCATCAACCTGGAATACTGAGTTGTTTTGTTAATTCCAAAAAATCATGGCTAATTGCCACAAATTTTGTCAGCTAAGGCAGACCCTTTAATCTCATTGTTGGGGAAGATTTTATTCAGTGGAAGTTTAATTTGTCATTGATTTAATGTGGGGTTCTCTTTTGTAGAACACTTGGTGATGATTGTGGGAGAGCGAGTGATTTTTTATTTTTTAACTTTTTTCAGCTTGCAGAAACTGGAGGAATAGAAAGCTCGTCCTAGCTCAGACAATTTAAGGGCAGGACTGACTCAATACAAAGCTTTAAAGAAACTGCATGCACAGTAATCTGTCATCTGGGCAACCACCATCAGTTTGCTTATGAGTTGGGAAAGTCAGAGAGAGAGAGATGAGATTTGGGTTTTTTGCTGTATTAGGAAATGTTAAGGTAGATGGAGAGGGCAGCTTTACCACTAGCCAGGGAAATATAAAATACGGCCTAGGCCATGGAGGTGGCTGCATGTTGGAGCTGTAAAGTTAGCATTGTTTTAGAGGTGGTTCTTTATACAAGATACTTCTTGACAGAGCTTCTGGAGAGGTTTCAGGTCCTGAACATGTAAATAAAACAACAACAGACATCAAATAAAGTTTCAGGGATGTGATAGAAAGCTGAGATAAGTTGCAGGTACCTGGTATAAAAAAGGACCCAAAAGCAAAGTCTGTTTAAAGGAAAGGGGAACACTGGCACACTGCGTTTGAAGAAAATGCCTGGCTACGTGCAAGAGAACTCAGCCACTAGAGCAATCTCATTCTGTTAAGGAAAAAAGGTCAGCAGCCTGATACAATAGGATAGCAATAATCATAGAATAAGAGTGCAATAGCAAGGATCATAGAATATCCTGAGTTGAAAGAGATCCACAAGGATCATCAACTCCAGTTCCTGGCCCTGCACAGCACCATCCCCAAGAGTCACACCATGTGCCTGAAAGTGTCCAAACACTGCTTGAACTCCATCAGGCTTGGTCCTGTGGCCACTTCCCTGGGGAGCCTGTTCCAGTGCCCAACTACCTTCTGGGTGAAGAAACTTTTCCTGATATCCAACCTAAACCTCCCCTGTCACAACTTCATGGTGTTCACTTGGGTTCTGTCACTGGTCACCAGAGAGGAGATCAGTGTCTGTCCCTGCACTTCCCCTCGTGAGGAAGCTGTAGACCATGAAAAGGTCTTCCCTCAGTTTCCTCTTCTCCAGGCTGAACAGATCAAGTGACCTCAGCCGCTCCTCATACAGCTTCTCCTTAAGGCCTTTCACCATCTTTGTTGCCCTCCTTTAGACACTCTCTAACAGCTTTATATCTTTTTACATTGCAGTGCCCAACACTGCCCCCAGCCCTCGAGGTGAGGCCCCCCCAGTGCAGAGCAGAGCAGAGCAGGACAATCCCCTCCCTTGCCCGGCTGGCGATGCTGGGCCTGATGCCCCCCAGGACACTGCTGGCCCTCCTGGCTGCCAGGGCACTGCTGACTCAGACTCAGCTTGCCACTGACCAGGACTCCAGGTTCCTTTCTCTTACGCTGCTCTCCAGCCTCTAGTTCCCCAGTCTGTCCGTACATCTAGGATTGCCCTGTCCCAGGTGCAGGATCCAGCACTTGTCTTTGATAAACTTCATACATTTGGTGATTGCCCAGGTCTCTAATTCGTCTGGATCTCTCTGCAGGGTCTCTGCCTTCGACAGAGAATGAAGAACTAGTCTACAGTGAGCAGATAATGAGATAATAAAAGCCTTCAGAGACAGTGTCCAGAAGCAATAGGAGAATGCTCCAGAGACAAAGGCAGGATGCAATGCAAGAAGAAAAATGAACAAAAGAAAGAATACCAAAGAGAAATAGATGTGTCTGTTGTTAGTGCCAGAGCATCACTAGCCTCATTACTGGGAGAATGAAGTAGGCATGTTATGAGAGACCAAAAAAGTGCTGTCTGATGGGTAGCAAGAGCACATGAGGTAGACTCAGACTGAAGAAGAAGCTGATATTAAAGAAAAAAAAGTCACTGGTTGCTCTTCACATCAGAGCGGGTAGTCAGGTTTTTGCCATAGACAAGAAATTGTTTAATCTGATGGGGAAGCCTAGTCCAAGGATGCAAGACTTGGGGATTATTCCTGTCCAGGAAAACAGATTAAAAGGATTCAAGAGTTTGAAAAGCAGTAAGATACTTGATGATTATAGTATATTCAAACATACACCAGTACACTACCTTTTCATGAAGTTGGACATTGCTTTTCCAAAAGGGTGTAGGCCAGGTAATTGCCAGAGAAAGCTGAGAGTCTCAGATAACCTCTATTCCCTGCAAAACACCACAACCACTTGAAACTATCTATATGCTGTGATCGTATATCAAAGGTTCAACTGCAAGTTAAGGAGTACACAAGAACATGCATATTCTGTCTGGGAACTCAGTTTAGAGTTCGTGCAAACCAAAGAAAGGTTTGTTTTATCCTTGTAAGGAGACTGAAATTCTTGGAAAGGTTATGAAACCAGACATTGCAGGAAAAGTGAGAAAATGGAGGAGAGGTAGGGTTAACTGGAATGAAAGCATTCATACATTCAGAAAAGAGAAATGAGGGAGGTGGTTTTGCTGTGTACCTGTTAAGTAGCTGATGGAATAAATTGCACTGTGGCAACAAGAATAACATGAAATCTTTTCTTATAAAGATTACAGCTAAGAAGGATGATAAAAACAATATAATAGACTTTTCAGAGCTGGATATAGATCTAGCTAATAATGAGAGACATACATATAAAGAAATGAGAGAGAGAAAGAAGAAATTTCAGCTTCTCAAATACATGCTGGAGGGGTAAAAAAACCCCCCACCAATAAACCTCCAAACCACACAGAGTTACAAACATGGTAAGACCCAGATATCTGGGATATTATATTTAGCAAACTTTTTGACAAAGAGTCAGTGAAACAGTAATGCTGTTTTAGATTTGGATTTCATGAGCAGCAAAAAACACAGAATAAATACTCATAGAAAATAATCCTGAATTGAGTAAGTGTGGCAGATTTTGACTTTTTTAAACTGAAAGATAGAAAAATTAGGAGAAGACACTGTATGACTTTCTAAGTGTAAGTGTAAAGAAACAGAGGAAGTTAGTTTGTAAAGCTGGTAGGAATTAAACTCAGTTTTCATTAGGTAGGGTGTAGAATTGCTTTAGGTCTTTAGAGCAATAC
The DNA here is from genome assembly GCA_013400975.1 of Atrichornis clamosus. Classification (NCBI taxonomy): domain Eukaryota; kingdom Metazoa; phylum Chordata; class Aves; order Passeriformes; family Menuridae; genus Atrichornis; species Atrichornis clamosus. The sequence goes on along the minus strand of WBMZ01013246.1, from coordinate 32,637 downwards.
TCTGAGTTTTTGCTAAGAAGGATGAAATAGCAAAGATAAAATACAATTTCTCTGGAAAAATATAGAAAAGGAGTGGATAATTGATTAGCAAGAAAACTATATTTTTGTAGTTAAAATGTACAGAAAAGGAAATGTAAATGAAACTGAGGTGGGACTTGAAAATGAAAATAAATTGCTATGAGTAAGAATATGGAACAAACTTCAGACATTCAGTTTTGCATTAGGTACCTTCTGTAAAGCAATTTTGGAGGCCAAGACTCTGAGCCAGATGGTCCCTTCAAGCTCTCCCTCTCTTTTCCACTTAATTTCTACACTTTCTGTCTGGCAACATGAGAAGGGAAATAGTGGAAAATTAATTCTAACATTAGCTAGCTTTTGTCTCTGTGTCTGGCCCCATTAAGTCAGCCTGCAGACATGAATGTACCAACTTAGAATAATGTTGCTAGCAGCATTGCCAGGAAATACTCTCCCATTTAGGGACAAAGGGTTCGTTCTGATGCAAATGAATCTGCTCAGTATTCAGCAGAATTGCCTGCAGATACCAGCGGCTCAGGTACACAGCCAAGCAGCTGCAAGACTGTTGCCATCCCTTTCTTTCTGACAGATGGAAACAGCCCATCCATGATGGTCAAAAGGCGTATTTGAGGTGCTCCTGTATGCACAAAATTTTCACAAATCTTAGTGCCATGTCTTTTCTTCTTCAGTATAAACAGTAGCTCTGTTGAGAAAATGGACAATCCATGCTCGGGTGACCACCAGGTAGTGTCCATCCTCATAGCTCAAGGGTCTTGCCTACCTGCTGCAACTCTAAAAAGGGATCATTTCTTACCAACACACAATTCAGCCCAGTATATACCAAGTAAAATTTGTCTTTGTAACAATTAGCAGAGAGACTTTTAAAAGTTAGCAGTTTTGATGACTCCCACAGAATATGGAAACCAGGCATAATTCTACTTGGTTTGTGATTCAGAATTAGCAAGTGGCCAGAAACACCCTGATTTCAGTTTTGATTGACAAGAGGACTGTGCATGTTTCCCTTACTGAAATAAGCACATTTTATCTCTTACTCATCAACTGGGAAACTGCTCCCTACAGCTACTGTAAATTTATGCATGTATATATTATTTTTTCTTACAGTTACTGTGATCAGGAGCATAACATCGATTTTCTGGAATTAATACTGTTTCCACATACAATCTGGATGTACCATATGGTCATAATCCTCTTCATTAGCAGACAAAACCTTAGCTCCTAGAATGGATTATTTCAAGCATCCTTCTGTATTTCACCAGAGATACTGTGCTCAGTAAGATGGGTACTTTTCAGGGAGTTTATAGTGAAATTAGTTCTAGGTGAGATAGGATTTTTTGAGTGGACACAGGCCTGATATAGCCTCAAAACACAGTAGGAAATGTTTAGGTGAAAAATATAGGTGACTTTTAAGGAAATGCCTCATTCTGCCTTGGAGAGTTTAAGGAAAGACACTCTAATTAAATCCCCCCCTTCACTTGCCACCATTTCTGTTTTTATAGACTCAGCAAGTTGCCTGACTGTACTGGTGAATCCATTACTTTAATTATTATGCCTATTTAAACCAATGCTAAATAAAAACCTTGTAAAACTATAGTTCAAAAGCTGGTGTTCTGTTGTGTGAAATATCCTCAACACAAATTCTAAAACTAAAACTGCATTTTGAGCTGTAATGTAACCAGACAACACAGATCAGCAAGATCATCTTCATTAGTGACTGTATCCTTGGTTAGTCTCATCAGAGAAAGAATTGGTCATGACTGACATTTACCAGTGAATAAAGGCATGGCATTAGCTGGATAACAGAACATATAAAAATAAGAACATTTTTGTGTCCTTGTGCCTAAACAAGCAACAGATAAATTTGGGATAAAAATCACTAACACTTAAAAAATTGATTGACTTGCTTTAGGGAATAGATGCAGTGACAATCACTCCAGACAAAGAATATCACCTCGGCTGGAATCTACCACCTCTATACAAATCTGATAAGCAGTGAGACTATATATGGCAGAAAGCACTCCCGCTGTGTTTAAACTGCCCCATGACCTTTATATTTACCATGAACAAATTGAGCTGAACAACTTTGAGTGCATTAACTACAAACTCCTTCCCACTGTTTTATGTGGCTTTGCCAGTTTATTTTAATGCATTATCATTATAATAACTTTCATTTCTGAACTGTCTCAGAGGCAAGGGATAATGATGTACTATGATGCCAGAAGTCATGCCTTAATGTTGACAGCTGATGTTTCCAATATCTTGCTTCCCAGAATACTTACATAGTTATTCAAATCTCCTGGGTCAAGTTTTGCTCTGTTAGCATATGTGTCTCACTCAATTTCAGATTCTTTCCTCCATGAAGAAATTGAATTTTATTAGTAATATTTTTGCAGGATTTCTGTGAGCTTCCATTTTAATTCATGGTTGAAAATGCTTAGAGTAGAAGTGGTTGAAAAAAAAAATAAAACACCCTTAATCATTCCCCTCCATCTTTTGTCAGTAGTTGAATGTAACTGAGATTTTTCTCTGTATGCAAATTTTGGATTAATTATAGTAATATTCTCTGGTTTAGCACTATAGTAATTCTTTTGGTTTTCATTCTTTTCATGATATGAAGGAAAGTTTTCAGGAGAAAAATTTAGCATATTTCATATGTGCCCCCACTTGTACACGTCTCACAATCTCAGGAAGAAAATTTGCTTCTCTCATACTGTGAAGCAATGTGACTTTTCCAATGTATTTTTTTTCCTACCATTGAATAGAGCTTATTGAAACCAAAAAGCAACACAGAATTTTAAATGTATGAATTCTGTACATGTTAATTGTTTGCCATCAAATCCAGGCTTCCTCACAACGGTTTGGTATTATTCATGTCCAGGATTCTGCACTAGATAGGTATTTCATATTAAATGTAAATTTCTGAATGGCTGTTCCCTTCAAACCTCTTGCTGCTGTATTGCTAATGCTCACTAGAAGCCAGCTGAATTAATCTCAAGCACAGCAGAACCTTGTGTAATGCCATATGAAGGATTTGCCACAGTGACATTCTTGATTCTTTCTGACGGTTGAATGACACACAGCATTGCTAACTCACAAAGTAATGCTGGGGACTACTATGCAATGTGACTTTTCATCTTCCCCACAATTGCTTGCTCACATATTTTGTTCCCTATTAAATTACTCATATGCATAACTGATATAATCTCTTTTCTGCATTCACATGTGTCTACAAGATTTAGTTATTATCCTGTCTGGAATTAAGTCTGGACTCCTCTCTTACAATTAAACAATTATTCTTGCATTTTACATCTCCCTACATTAGGTGCAAAGGAACATATTATAAAAATTGCTCTAGCCTAAATTAAGGGAGCTTTCCTAATTTTCATTCTGTTACCCTTGTATTCTGGGTGAAAGATAGATGTCTTAGCCTGCATCCAAGTAAAACAGAGGTGGTAATTACTGGCAGGTGCATATATATGACAGTCAATATACTTTATTAAAGTTTTCTCTTAGTTTGATTTTCTGATGGTAAAGTTTTGCCCATTTTTAGAACATGATGCAAGATCCATTTTTGTCCTTCTTTACTAAGCGCAGTGTCTGGGACCCCTCTGGTGACTAATCTTTAAATATTCACTCACAACCCTTGTGGTGCAGCTTACTGAAGAGCAGAGCAGGTGCATGATCCATGTGATATTCAGGAGAACCTTGGAGAGGAGGTTTGCAGCCACATCTGAGCGGAAATTTGTGACACTTGAGACTCTACGCTTCCCGTGAAAATTTGCTTGGCTTTCAAGGCACGTCCACTTCCATTATCTTTGCAGGATATGTTTGTATGTCTCTCAGATATTTCAGTGATTAAAATGAATGACAGAAGTGAGTCCAGAACCATCATGTTCTAAGTGAATCTTGCAGACTAATAAAGGGAAAAGGGCTATGTATTAATACGGTCTGGTGCAGGCAAAGAGCTTCAAGGAGCCCTGCTTGACCAATCAAAAGTTAGAAAATACCAAGCCATGGGTAGACACTTAAATATGAAATAAAAAGGGGGTTGGTTTTAGAACATTCACTATGAACTACTGATAAATCAGACACAGACACAGAGCTCTCACACAGACAGCCTCTCTGGTTTTCAGTGACAGTGTGCTGATAAAAATCATAACATGTGCTTTCAGCAGGCTCCAGCCTGCAGAGGAAGTTTCTCTAGGTACCTCCACAGCATCAATTTGTGACAAATGATGTGTCTATTATAAATCCCTTGCTCTTCCTGAAGAGCAGTCAGGCACGTGGAAAATCGTGGTATCCCTGATTGTAGAGCAGTGGGCTTGGTGCTGAGTGAGAGGGTCTTGTGTATAGACTGGAGGGTCTCTGCAGCAGTGGAATATAGGCTTGACTATAGGTATCAACATACTCTGGGACCAAGGAACATTTTCTGTCTCTCAGGTCTGTAATGAAAAGAAGAATCTTGGTGACATGTCAGGACAAACTCTTCATGTGTGATGCTTCTCTATCTCCATTTTTTCTCCATACGTCTACCTCTCCTTTAGAAGAGAATATTATAAAAGGGACATTTCAGCCAGCTTCTTAGTAAATTCCTGCCCCACAGTGAGTGAGAGAAACACATAACTTTTGTCTAATCTGTGTTTAAATTGAGGTTTTCCGATGTACATTACTGTAATCTCTACATAATGCATTTGTATTTATGGTTTCTTTTAGCTAATCATTCTAATCCTGGAGAAAAAAGGCCAACAGGATCTGAATCAAGACCCTGGTCACAGTGGAGAAGAAAGGAACGCTGATACCACCTGAAAACATCTCTAATAGGAGATGTTTAGGATGTTTAGGAGTCTCAACAGAGCATATTCCCTCTGCACCACGTTACTCCCTGATGCAAATCCCAGAGCTGCTGCCTTGTCTCTGTGTTGACTGCCTTAGCATTTGTACTTGACAGAGATTTCTCACTGACTAAAAACCAGCTATTGCAAAACACACGGGTCCCTCAAATGGGTTAGTAAAGCCAAAGTATTTTCTTTCTCTTGGAGTTTCTGCCCATCCCACCTAGGCTGTGTATGACATCTGCAGTTGCAGATGAGATACTTTTTAGTGGTTACTATATTTTCACTGTTGGCACCAGTCCCTACCATGCTGCCACATGTAACTTTTCAGTGGCTCCCTTTGTACAATGTGGGGTTCATCGAAGGCAAAGCCATGTTGTCATGAATGACTAATGTCCTCATGGCACATGGCACTCTGTAATTTATTTTGGTTCTCTATGAGTAATTCCTGTAAAGAGATTTTTCTAAAGATCTGTATTTGTATAATAGGCTTCCTATGGCATTTTTGAACACATGTAGTCAATTTAATTTATTATGCCTCTATTAAAAATAGTCATATACCAGTGACAGTCTTGACAGCCCATCTGTAAACAACAGAAGCTATTTAAAGCCAGCACTATAATGTCAATTGGTAAAACACAATTTGCAGCTGCATATGAATCTCCTGAGTGAAATCCTCACACTTTCACTACAGGATGTATTAGGGGAATAGGCATGAAGTTCTGCTTTAGAATTCCTCCAGGCACGAGGAGCACCTTTACAAGGCAGGAGCCTGTGGCAAACAGGGGTGCTTTGACTTTGCTTTGTTGGCCGTGCTTACAGAAGCACAGACTGGTGATTGCTGCAGCATATGCCCCGTCCAAGCACTGGCCTCTCGCTTTGGCCATTTCCCGCCCGAAATGCCAGTAGAGAGCAGAAGGGCAGGAATACAGGCAGTTCCATTTCTGTTGAACTGCCACAATTTCTCTTTACATTATGGTCATATTTCTGGGCCAAATAAACTGACATTATATGGGAGATTTGAATGGGATGTAGCACAGAGTAGGTATATTTTAACAGTAAAATGCCAGCATTATGCCTGCAGCTCTATCAGGTGCAGTATCATTCTTTTAAAGGATATAAGATGCTACAAAAAGAAAGGGTAGGCCTCTGAACAACTTTAATTTGAGCGCTCCCTTGTCACTTCTGGAACAACAATGATTTATGCTGGCTGAGAGTGTAGGGCACTGAATTATTTCTTGCATAACTAAAAAAAGATTTTCCTCTTAATCTAATTGCTTCTTCCCTCTTAACTCTCCCTTTGCTCTAGAGCTTCTGCTTTGAGTGGGTTTTAAGGCTTATTGCTGATAAAATGCAAGTGCACAGACTGCATGTTAAAAAGAAAAGTTGGTGTCAAGTACTAAGCAAGCACTCACAGAAAGTTATGGCTCTGATTCCTGAACATAAACCAAGGGACCAGCCTCGCTTTTGAGCCCAAGCCTCAGAGGTGCTAATTATCTGTGAAACCTACTGAAACATGATGAGTCAACATGAGTAACTTCCAGGATCTAGCCTTTATTTCCAAAGCAGCTTTTTGATGGGGTGTCTTCTTTTTTCTCCAAGACACTTTTCAATGTTGAAGGAAGCCATAGCTTAGTGACATTCTCTAAATTGCCAGCTTTCTATTTAATTTTGGAAATGCTTTTGACAAGACTCCTGTGCGTGATTTATCTGAACTAAATGACAGGAAACATACCTCATATTTAAAGGAAATCCCTCAAGCCCTGTTGTGAGGTACTGATTGATACCATAATATGGATCAATACTTCTATTACCAGTATACTATGAAGTGATAAGCCATCTCCTCACTATTTTTTAACATTTATCTTCTTTTTGAATACTATGGAGCTGTTGCCTTACTTATAAAGTCATCAGTTAAAATGCATATTTGTGTAGATCCATTCTTGGGGTTTTTTGGTCACATAGTCAAGACAGGTAATCCAGGCAAATTTTAAATTTTTTTTCTTTTTTTTAATTTATTTTTTTAAGACATTGGAGCATATCCTACTTCTTTTGACTTATTAATTTAAAAACATCAGAGAATTTATCACAGATCACCATTATCACATAACATTATGCTTAAATCTATTTTAGCCATCATAGGAACTTACTTGTCCTTTAATGGCTGATGGCAATGGGTGTGCATCCAGCACTTTTATAATTTCTGCGCGCTTCTCACTTTCAGCAATGACTTCATTCTGAATATTTTCACAGTGTAGAATTATTCAGTGTAAAAAAACTTTCCAATACTTGTCCAGCAGTTGCTGCAGTCTATCATCACAGCATATGCAAACTATTACATTTTAAAATGTTTATAGACACAAGTGGTCTAAATTTGTGCTTCCCAAGTGATGCCTAAACAACAGTGAAACTCTGTGTCCTAAAACCCTGGTGGTTGCAACAACTATCCAAAATGTAGTGTATGTTTGGTGTTATACCTATTGATTTAACCATTTTGATGAGACATGCCAAGAACTCTTACGGTTCCTCTAATTTACTTTTCTTCTTAGAAGCAAAATTATTCTCTGTAAGATTAGACTTTTACCATGCTTTTCATTATAAACCTGAATAACTGAAAAGATTTTATTTTTGTTGATTGGTTGTTTTTTGTTTTGTCAATGGTTGATCACACCTGAAACTGCTATAAGACATGAGGTACACACTGACTGAGAAAAGAGTATTTTTTTCTTCATCATCTAGATGCTTTACTCAACACAGCATTCATTAGAACTTAAAGTGTCAGCCACACTTTGCCATTTAGATTTCTACTTATTTTTGGGCACTTAGCCCCCAGCCTTCCACTTTAAGCCCCTGTCACCTTTAATTACCCAACTCATCTGTCAAAGGGCTGCAGTTTCTACCTTTTTAGTTGAAAGCTTGCCCACAACTTTTCCCTGAAATCATGCTTATTGCAAGCCAGTATTTTATACAAACACCTGTGGCAGAGGTATACCTTGAAGGTTGCTGCCCAAGGACTGAATTAGTTGATCAGGCAGCTGGCCAGGGATGTCTGCAGTGAGGTGAGGATTTACAAAAGTGTCCTAGAGCTGGACATTCAGATGCCAAATAAAAGGAATGTTTGGGGAATATAGTTGGCTTTTTTTCTCCTTTGAAACCCTAGTCTACCTGATGTATTTAGCCAAAGTTAATTTTGAAGGGTCGTGTATGCATAAATAATGTCAGTATATTTAAATGGGTGTTTTAAAATGAATTTATATAGATTTATCTGGCTTTAGTAAAGCTGGTAAGAAACAATATTTATTTTTGTACCTCTAGCCCAGTCAGTGGAAGGGGTTGTTTCCTCCCTGCTCCTCATTACTCCTGCATGTCAGACAGGAAAGCTGTGTCTGTCCTAGCTGGCATTTCATGCTTGTATGGAGGATTGAAGGATTTTTCCTCTCCCCTTCCCTCCCCTCCCCTCTCTTCCCCTCAGATCTCACATCTGCTCCCGAAAGCACTTGAAGTGCCACCAGGCTTTTTAGGTGCTTTGCCTCTATTTAACTGAGTCAAAGGACTCTTCTGCTGGCTGCAGTCACCTCTACAACAGCCCATTTCCGTAGTACACAGAAAGATCTCCTATCTCCTTCTTGGGTTTCCATGTGCTCTATGGCAGGCGGGCAGGTGGTGTGAGAAACTTTACTGAATTTCCCTGAGAAGGGAGAAGGGAACAGGAGCACCTAGGGAAGCCCTGAATAGTCTCATACATAACTGCTCATGCCCAGGGGTACGGCTTTGTGTGCTGTGCCCATATGGACAGGTTGTGCAATGTTAAACTGCTTATTTGGTGTGTCAGGTTTAGCAGAAAGCTGTTTTGGGTCCCAGAATCATTGTGCAGGGCTCTTGGCTGAGGTGGAGCTGGGAAGGGAGAAACTGGAAGGGATGGCCAAGTGCAGGTTAAGCTACTGACAGTGTGAGCAATGTATTTCTCCCTTTCACATCAAAATCTTCACTTCTCTTTCTCCTGGATGGAGTAAAATTACATTTGTTACCTATCTCTGAACAAGTGAGATCTGTATGGGAAACTGATTCGTGCAGGGCGTTCTTCCCGTGGGGACAGCTAATCTGTGCAGCAGGCAGGGTGGTCTGGGAGGGGTCTGTCATCCAGCCTGGATTGCAGGTTTGAGGCATACACTCTGCATTTGACATTGCATCATGGTATTATTCACACAAGGCAATAATCCTCCTTAGAGTATAATTATGCACAGTCTGCTGAGCTCCCAAAACATAATTACCTCTCTATGGGGCTGGGTTATGTTCACAGGCTAAGCCAGGGCACAACTCTGCCTTTCAAGGCCTGGGTGCTCCACAGTCTGCCAAGAATTTTTTTTTTTTTCTGTTCCTTCTTGACAGGTAAATGGGAGGAGTGAAAAATAAGCATTTTCTTGACATAGGCATCAGCTGTACCTAGATGACTGTGGTGCGGAGCTGAATAATATGATCTTCTACTCCTTACAGGCTCAATAAACTGCAAAAAATGTGTCATGGTTTGAAATGCAAAAAAAAAACGCCTACATAGATTTCACTGGCATCATCAAATTGAGAAATGGGGCTTGGGCTTTTCCAGGGACCTCAGACAACTTCCACTTTCCAGGTTATGGTGCGTAAAGCACTGGCTGCAGGGCCTAAGACAAGCCTGTTGGTAAATCTCATGGGGGCAATCTAAAAGGTTTCTGAAAAATAACAGGGGCTCTCATCACCTGTTTTTTGATAACTTTCTCTCTCCTGCTGCTTATCTCTGCCCCTGAACTCTGCCCTTCCTATTTAGTTACCAAAGGAGGGGTACCAGTCAAATTTCCAAACAGACAGGTAATTGTGAAGGATTTCTTTATATACTTCTAATAATTTGTCCCTCTGTGCACACACTGTTCTTGGCTATAGGCCAGGAAAATCCAGAGCATTTCCAGGGAGGTTTGAGCTCTGCTGAGTACCACATATTACAGTAGGCTCAAAGAGAGTAAATTTTTATGGAACAGTTTAGATATGGGAACAGGCAAATTGCCACACTAACACATTTTCTGTCTCTGAAGGGAGGCGAGTAAAATATTCAGTCAGCCTTTCAGGAGTTTCCTATTCTTCATCATTGTACAAATCTTTCAGTCAAGAAAATCTTCATGGTGTTGGTTCTTAGCTGCTCACCTCTGCTGCTCCTCAGCAGGGAAGAGCAGGCTCTGCTGGATGCATCCAGGGCTGTCTTAAAGCCATCTTCAGTCAGGAGATGCAGATTCATGATACCATCATCCTTATAGATGAGAGGAGAGAACACCCTGCGTGGGGCTGAGCTGAGGAAGGCAGCTACCTCTGATTACTCAGGTTGATTTCTTCAGATGATGCAGAGAGCCTCACTTGCTTTAGGGGAGACTGTTCTAGCAATAATTATAGCATGAGCTTTTGCCCCTCCACAAGACTGCTGTAGATCAACATCTCGGTAACACAAAGTTGGATTTTTGCATTTCATCTATGCTGGGAGAAAAATTATACCTGTATATTAAAAAACCCACCTTCTTTCTCCATATAGTTTTGTTTCTTTGTTTTACCCCGTATTACAAGCTCTGTGATGAAAGATCTGTTTTGGTAGTCAAAGTGTGACTCACACCACTGAACTCTGATTATGTGGAAGCATTTCACTGCTATTCTCAAGGGAAACAATGAAAAGAATTGTTAATTCCATATTAAAAAAAAAAAAGACCAAAACAGTATCTGATCCTCAGGGAGTTATACTCAGCTGGTAACCACACAATGCCTTAATATAAAATTAATCAACTCCTGCCTGCTATTTTTAACACAGCCAATAGAGCTTTGATGCACCATTACACCCTTCAGCCACAGCGTAAACTCTTCTCATCACACGTGTTTTATTACTGGGAGTCTGGCTACTCCCTTCACTGGATTGATGAGGGATTTTCTTTTTCCCTGCTCCCACCAGAACTACACTAGTGCAAATCAATTAATAGTGCAGTAATAGGCTGCTGTGCCACTCCACGTGTTCCTGTGCCTCCCCCTGGGTGGCAGACATCCTGCTACCATCAGAGAGACTCAATGGGAGCAGAAAGGGCTGCTCCCATTTGTAGTACTTAAGAGGTAGTAGGATTCAGTTTTGCAAGCTCCCAATAATAAAAACTGGGATTTTTAATGTGAAGGGGGAGGTATATAAAATTCTTTTAGTATTTTCCCAAGTGCCTAGGCGCACGAGAAACTCGTAGCCTTCATTTTTTTCACTCTTAAGGTAGATTGTCCAGAAGATATTAATCTCCACAGATAATGAGCACTCCACAGACAACGGAGCCAGGCTGGCTCTCCTGTTGAAGCCCTTGTGCCGTGTTATGCACGTGCATATTCCCCAGTGCACAGCAGACATGACTGGTCTTCGAGGGCCCCTCCTGGAAGTCAACATGGACATGGTCTCCCGGTCTTGCAGAGTTCTCCTCCTTCAACCACCATTCTTACAACTTCTCTTTCTCTGGACAATTGAGGCCAAATTGTGGGCAGGACAATTTTCTGCTGTTACATTCCGTATAAGGCTGCATATAAAAACTGTGGTTAAAATGAAATAATACTTTAAATGGAAAATTTTCAGTTCTTGTTTTTTAAAAGTTTACAAAGCTCCAACTTTGGAGCTCAACCAAAATGTTTTTTTTTCAGTTGTTGCTCCAGAAATATCTTTTGAGCAGTCCTGACAGCTTTCAGAAACCAAAGAGCCTTCCAAGAGATTTTTAAAGATTTTTTCAAAAACACTTTTACCTTTGTATTTGAGAGAGGCTTTGGCAACACTGTAAAACAGCAATGCTTCTCTTTGCTCCCTCTTCTCTTTGTCAATCATCTGAATTTACACTGCATTTAGAGTTTGTCACATAAAATACTGGAGACTTTAACTCATTCCTTCCAAACTGGTAATTTTTGTATGGAAAATCTTACAGTGAGGCTATGTGAAATGGAGTGAAACAAATGAATAACTTGAAAAATGATGAAATTCCAAATGTAAATATGTTAAAGAGCAAGCACTTTCTCTACTCTGTTGTTTCTACAACATCATTTTTGTTCTTTTACTAGAAAAAATACAACTGGTAGGCATTCTGAAAGAAACCGCTGTTGGGTAACTCCACATGTTTTTTTCAAAAATGGATTTTTGCAGCAAAGAATTTGATTGAAATCCTCATGTGAAAGCAAAACCAGAATTCCTGATTGACTTTTGTTTGGAGACAATATCAATGGCTTGTAGCTCTACAAATTAATTTGGAATACACAAGGGTCAGCAGTATGTATATATGAGAAGGCCATAAAAGGCAATGCAATCAATTGCATTCAGTAATGCAAACTGTGTATTAGTAATTTGCAATATATTGATTAGGAAGCCTATCTTACAGACCAGTAAGGAAAACATAGCTCTTCCAGCTACAATTCATTTCTTCCTTGTTTTCCTTCCTTTAAGTATGGAACATTTCTGCACCAAATCTGTAGAAAACAGAAGTGTGGTTCAGCTAGTCAAGCACAACTCTGCTGTGACTTCATATTTATTATAAAGCAAAGATTAACTTTCTGACTTTATTCATCTATACAGTCTTTATCAAATATACATTTAGCAGAACTTTAAAGTCCTTTGCAACATAAAATAATTCATGGAGAAAATACAGTTAACTCGGTCTATAAAACAGTCATTCAAGATACTTCATGGAAAACGTAATAACTATGAATACACATCCTGACACCAGTAAACATGTTAATATTTCTATTTTAGTGTTTACAGATATTCCCACCATTTTGAACAGGTTTTTGTTACTGTATTTGTTTATTGAATGTACAGTGTGTTAATTATAATATGATCATATAATTATTCAATATAATTATGTGTGCAGAATGAATAAAACACATTAAAAAATTTTTGCGTACTGTTTGTGTTTAGTAAGATAAAATAAGAATATCACACCAAAATATATATAGCCAAATAAAAAAATAAAAAGTTTAATTTGACCAGAATTTCCTTTACCACATACTCACAATAAGAAAATGGAAAATATATTGAGACAAACACACTGGGGTGGGATTTATCTGGTTACATGTAAATGCTAGTTGTTTATATTCATTTTATTGTAAGTGGGAAGAAATGGAGAAAAAATTCTGGGATGTGATTAATCCATTTTAAAGCTACACATCTAAAAAATAAACATCTAAAATAGATCATATTGATTTCATCCTAGAAATACTTATCCTGTGACTTAACCACAGATGGAATTTAGCTCAAACATAAGTATTGGTTAAGTAAGGTGATTCTCACCCTTTTAAAGCTTGTCAATGGCTGAAGAATACAAAGGATGAAGTCCTGCCTCCCTTGAAGTCAATAGCAAAAATCCTTTCATTTTATTAAAACAAATATTTTTACCCAAAATTAATAAAGCAACATCAATAAACCCTTAATCACTACTCTTTTATCTAATATTCACCTTAACTAAAGGAAAAATAATCTTTGTATTTCCTTTAAAAGTTTTTCAGGATCAACACACGTATTTTCAACTTTTCTCTCTCTCTAAGGAATCTGCACTTTGTGTTTTTTTAGGAGTTAATTCTTGAAGCCCTGGTGACTTTTTGCTACCATGTTTAAAGAGTCACTGAAACAGGCTCTGCAGGTTCACATCAGTTGTCTTCTGGAAGGGGAGGAGGGGTAGGCGAGAATAAGATCTGCAAAACCAATAAATTAATTCTAGCATCTTCAGTGAAGCCCCTACTCTTCCGTAGGTTACTGTTGATTTATTAGATATCTGAAGAAAGTATTGCAATGCAGGACAAAGTGCAGATTTTCTGGGACATTACCTCTGAACCCCAGACTGGGATGTGCAGGATCACTTGGGTCATGACTTCTCTAGTGCTGGCTGGCCTCGTTCAACCATCTCACTGCATAGCATTCAACCCTGCATGTCCTTCGTAATCTTTATTTTCCATTGACATAAATCTTAGGCGCTCTTTCAGCTCGTAACGTGAGGAATATATTGCAGCCCAACAGAGAAGTAGTTTTTGGCATGAACCTGAGTTGCATACCCAGACATGACTGAGGTAGCCAAACACAGAGCAGTCTCAGCCATAATGCTTGGTAGAATGTGGTCCTGGACAAAGCTATTCCTAGAATCATATCAAGGTTTGTTTAGGACAGAGATTCAAATAAGAGCTTGGGAATGAGCTAACTTCCCTGCTCTGTGAGCAATCGGAATGAGAACCCAGAATTAAAGTGTGAAACAAGGCTTTCTGGTGGTGTAGGTTCACCATTACTTTTGGCACTCCTGTTACATAAAATGATTTTTTAGTGTCTTCCTTAAAATAATTTTTGCTAGCTTGGGGTTTTACCTTAGAGGCGGTGATGGTATGGGTGTCTTTCATAAGGCCCGACTAACTTAGGTGCTGATCAGGCTGCTGTGGTATGAAAGCTTCTGCTCTAGGAGCTGACAAAATGAGCAGGCATCTTTAGTGTGGACCCCAAATACCATCACCATGTTGCAATCAGTATAGTTAAAACACAGCAAACATGATTTCAATTGCTGTCTGTATGTGTTCTGCTAAAGCCTCTTTTCTCAGATGAATTTCCACACTGTGCAAAGTATTGTGATAACACAGTAAATTATAGAGAAAAAAATTGGTCTTAAGTTGCCTTCTTAATTATCCTTATAATGAGCAGCATTGCTTCGCCTCCTTCTCTCCACTGGCTATGCAAGGTGCCTTTAATGATCAGTTCATATGTATCAGTTCACTATTGGCATCTTCACTTAATAAAATGAAGCCTTTTTTTCCCCTTTCCGGATAATGCTTAAAATTTGTGTATTTTTTGACATTCTACATATACAAGAGCCCTTATTAATAGCATCTCTCATTAATTGACTGATGGATGGATACCACTCTCTCTGTGTGTTCTGTGATTGTGAAACTGGCACAGTGGGTGCTGAATATCAGAAGTGAAGTATTGAGATGAAAAGAAGAAGAAACCTGCAGCAGCTCACAGCATGGAGAGGGGTTTTCTTTCTCTTGTGGTTCCTGAAGTTACAGTAATATCTAGAGTACTTTATCTTTAAATAAGTAAATTTGGGGATTTTCTTTTCAGTTAGAAATATGCAAGGAAATCTAGGCCTGTGCTGTGATAAAACTCTTTTTTAAAAAAAGCCTTATAAATGCTTGCTTTGGAAGAAAAACAAGGGGTTCCACTAAAACTCTAGAAAAAAATGCCATGACAGGTTGATCAACACTGTCTCACCTCTATATTTTGGTGTCCACATGGTGAACTTTTGAGGTAGCCTTTTTTGCTGTCTGGGGCAGCTTTGCCATGTTGGAAAATATTTTGGTGATTCCTGGTAACCAGCTAGAATATCACAGAACAAAGGGAAGCTCAGCCCAGCTGTCCTGTGTTTCTGCAGTTTGTTCTTTCCCTTACAGACCTCTACTAAACAAAAAGTGATGAAGGATTTGCAGGGGGAAGTGCTACTTTTTATTAAATGAATGGATGTAGGTGTCTCAGTTTTGTCTGTTTTTGAGTCACAGCATCCCTGCTGTAGATGACAAATTTCAGTATCTTCTTTATTGCAGGAGATGCATTTTTTTTCTTATGAAAATAAACTATTTTCCCAATGAACTTTGCCCCACTTACTGTTTCAGACCACAACTAATCAGCAAGAATTAAAAGCAAGTGATATTTATAAAAAATGTTTTTACAAGCAACTTTGGAATCGCTATTACAGTGTTAAGTGAGAAATCGGAAATATTTCTTCTAAGGAACTCATTGAGTGCTGGGAACAGGCAGGAGTGAGCTGGCTACTGATCCTTCTGTTTCCACTGCAGAGACTGAAAGCAGCTCTTAGAGAAAAAACTGAGTGACTTGCCTGGAGACCGAGACACAAAAGACATCACCAAGACCAAATAATCAGAGAGCGTCCCGATATGCAGAATTACTGTTACCATTACTCAGCACTCATTGCTATTAATTATCACTGGGCTTAAAATGGGTCCCCAAACAATGTCCCATTAAATGATTTTTCTGATTAAGCACATCCCAATTAAGTAGAGTGCACTGTTTGGCACTTGAAAAATGGCACCATTTACGTACAAATCGAATACAGATAGAGTGCTTATCTGATCCCCATTTAGGAATCATTTGCTGACATCAGAATTTTCTCTCACTGCCACTCCGTACTGATATATATATATATAAAAAATGAGAATGATCTGATTGGTATTTTAAAGATGAGACAAAGGGGACTGTGTTTTTATTTCTCTTGTCACCTGCTATGGAACAGGATAATTTGCAAGGAGACAGTATTCAGGGAGCCCTATGTGACTTTCAGTTGATGAAACAGAGATTGAAATCACTAGATAATCACTCAGCGAGATTAGCTTGTAGTACAGAGCACTAGAATTTTTACTTTCAATTCTTTAGTTTTAGGCATTTAGTAACATTTTATCAGAACCTTGTAAGATGCTTCTTAGAATGTTTGTCATAGCTTTATTCTGCCCTTCTAGCAGGTACTTTTCAAATGGCTGTAACAGCTAACCTGTTATTATTTTCATAATATATTAGTAATGGCTATAATAGGAGGTAATAAGCTTTGCTCCTAAAAGAGGTGACATTGACGCATTGTATCAGTCTCTGCGTGCAAAGACTGTGCAAGTTCCACATTATTTCCTAAAATAATCTTGGTGACGTGATTCGAATTTCACACAAAACTATTTAAAAGAAGTTACAAGTTTAATGTAGTGAATGTGAAATTTACTTACCTTTTTGAATAAACTTACAGCTGGTACTACACCACTTAATTTATTTACCAAAAAAAAGTCCCAAGTATATTTATCTGTGGTTAATTAAATCAATGAAGAAATAATTAGAATGAAAGTTGACCAGCTTCCTGGATCTCTACATATATCCTGTTCCTATTGCCATTCAAAGTACTATTCCATTCTTCAAGCTTATGAATTGCTGGATAACCTCTAAAGCTTTTGTTTTGTTGTGGTTTTCTTGTCTTTGAGAAGTTCTGTAAGAGACATTTTTTTAGTTACTTTCGTCTGTGGTCAATAGGTTTGGAAAGACAGTAATGCCACAGTTCTGTGCAGGTGTATCAGATGGAGCCTTTGACACAGAGTGCATTCAACATTTTCTGAGGGGAGAATATCTGCACATATGCAAAATCTGGAGTTTTAGCAAATCATCTCCAAGCTGCTGATGCATGTGTTTTCAAAAGTAAGAAACTGAGGACATGATTATATTTGGTCTCTCAGAGTGACATTTACGTGCATGGGAAACAAGGAGAAGAGCCCCTCATATTTTTTTTCCCTGACCTAGATTTCTCTTTGAGTTCTTCTAGTCAAAAATATAGATAAATACAGTGATATCTTTCAGTCCTCCATTGAGCCATTTCTTTAGCTGCCCCATCACACTGCACTCCACTGCTGTCTAATCACTGAGTGCTTTAGAGAAGAAAAGCCTTGCACAGTCTAGAACTGAGCACAGCAGAAACTTTTAAAATCTCAAGTAATAAAAAAATTGAATATCACTTACTGGATCAAGTCTGTGCCTTAAAATCATTCCTTGCATATACCTTTGACATTCCAGAGATTTCAAGAGGATACTTTATGGCTGAGGAATTGCAAGCAGCATTTTTAAGAAAAGGCATAATTAGGCAAATTTTACAGATCAAGTGGTACCCTGAAAAGATTCCACTCTGGTTTCATAGTCTTGAAAGATTAAGATGGTTCAAGAAACCATAGGGATGTTTATCTAAACCTTTCCAGTCTATCAAAACTTCTGAGTTGTAGCCATCATTTCTTACAAACACCCTAACTGGAACTTAAAATTACAGGGCCTGACTCTGACCTTACAGTATGAAATGCATGGTGTAGACCATAAAACTGTCGCTGTGTAAAACTAAAGAGATTTAAGACATTGACAGAGCACTAACATAACGTAGTCATAGACAGAGTATCTGCTTTTTGATTTACAGTTGTTCTGGTATAGGTCAGTATATTCTTGACCAGAGTCAAGTGGCGTGGTATGCAATACAGTGTGGTGGTGTATCAGTGCACAGAAACTTGGGAATATTTTTACATCTAGAAGCAAAAGGGAGAAATATCAAGTAATGGTAGAATCTACGTGCAGAATGTTCTTGCACTGTTCTATCCATAACATCTTAGTACTCATAAGAATTGCTGTAAATTAATTTGTCAATATGAAAACATTTTACTGCTGTTGGGTTTTAATGTCACAGTTCTTATATTAATAACTTAAAATGCATTCACAACTTTTTGTCCATTCTTTGACCTTGAGCAGCCTATCAAAAATTCAAGAATTTCGATAGGAACTGTAAGAGATCAGATATCTCTCAAATCCATGTTCCACCTGTGCAAGGCCCACTCAATACAAGTTATTATAATGTTTGAATGATGTGAAACAGAGCTAATAGCCATGATAGGGAGTTGATTTAAATATCTTTGAAATTTGCTATGAATTCTAAAAAGAACAATTTAATACCAGCTAAAATACCCTGGAATAGCTCCAAGAGAGAAGGAAACCACTCTGACAAAGCAATTATCTCAACCTTATTCTAACACAATGTGATTTTAAAACCAGCAATGCACCAAATCTAATTTTTTCCCCCAGAAGTTATCATCATGATTTATCAAACATGTTTTGTGAACCATTTCAAAGATCAGACTAGTAAACAGTAAAAGAGTTTTCATTTTTAGTTAGCAGAGAATAGAACAAGAGATATGCTAAAATTCAACTTTTGGGCAGAAAAATTCCAGCAAGCCAATATTTCTTTTAAGACTAAGTTTTGATTAGCTATTTATTCCAGCAGGTTTTTTTTTTTTTTGCTACTGCTGCAGTGGAAAATCCACGGAGAAAGAAAGAGGATGGGAAAATGTATAACTCTAATACGGATATATTGTCAAAAATATATGTTCTGAGTCTTCTATTAATTATTTTACAAGATCAACATATTATGTATCACTCTCTCTTGCACTTGTTTCTCCTCTAAGAAACAAACTCCTTTCCCTTTTATCTAAATGATAAAAGCCATTGTTTCTCTTACAGAACACTATTTATTGGTATATATTGGTGTCACAGAAAAGTATGGAGAACATCAATAAAAGAAAATGTGTGCAGTTTAATATAAAAGGTGGGAAGTGCCCCTTAGTTATTGAAAATAAAAATAGATCTCACATAAAGGGTTCTTTTATTAACACTACACTTACAGCAAAGCACATCTTAGATTTCTTGGCAAGGCTGCAGACCACCCATGATCTTGTTCAATTCCCACTCACATCAATCTGGTGGTACAGCTTCTTATGTGTCTGCTTTGATATCACACAATCACAGAATTGCTGGGGCTGGAAGGCACTTCTGGAGATCTTCTAGTCCAATCCCCTGATGAAACAGAGTCAACTAGAGCCACTTATCCAGGGTTATATCTAGTCAGGATATGAACATTTCCAGGGATGGCTGCTCCACTACTTATCTGGGCAACATGCTCCAGTGTTTGGTCACTCTCACAGTAAACCAGATTTTTCTTATATTTAAATCCAATTTCATCTATTTAGTATCTAACTAAAGCCTGAACTAAACTGCTGCTAATATTTATTATTAGGTACAGTCACAGAACAGTAAAAAATGATGCAAAAATGCATAATAGAAGAGATTCATTGCTTGAAAAAAAAGCTATTTTACAGCTAATGTAAAGATTTAAAAGTAATCTCTTAAATAGCAAATTTAAAGTGTGTTGCAAGTTTTCTTTTTCTCTTTTTGTAAAGTAGAGTGCCTGTCTTTTCATTCCTATTCACCACTCATGAAGAACTGAAAAGACCAATAAATATCGTGGAAACAACTGTGAGGTCTCCATGGTGATACTGGTTGGGTCTGCACTAACTGTTCTGTAGCCTTCAGCCGGTGTGTTGAGGCTGCACACCTTGGTCCCAGCCTGCACTGACCCCAGGGGAATTTGGTACATGTCACCTCTGTGCCTTTTGTAATGAAGACCAGGTTTGAAGAATTATGATGTGCTCTATTAACAGGACAAGAGGAAATGGCCTCAAGGTTCACCAGGGAATGTTTGGATAGGCTATTAGAAAAAATTTCTTAACTTAAAATGTAGTCAGGCATTGGAACAGGCTGACTACACCTGACTAGAGAAGTGGTGGAATCACCATATTTGCAAGTGTTCTAAAGGCATGCGGATATGGCGCTTAGAGATTTGGTTTAGTGATGAATATGGTGGTGCTCTGTTAATGGTAGGAACTGATGATCTTAGAGGTCTTTTCCACCCTTAACAATTCTGTGATTGTATGATTAACTCTCTTTATGAGATGACTGTGACAGAGCTTTTTGCTCCGCAGCTTAACCACAGCCACAGACAAAGCTAAGTAAAAAGCTTCTTGTCTAAGGGTGTCAGTAACCTTGAAAGCAAGCAAGCCAAGAATCACTCTCTTGCTGGAAAAAGGGCCTGAATGATAAGTTCCCTTTCTCTGCATTCACACCAGAAGAAGAAAGGTCTTCATTACTCAGACCCTATTTGCAGAGCTGATGGAGCCTGAAGTGTCTGTAATGAGTGATGTGCCGATACAACACGGACTGAAAGGCGTTTAATAAACCATTCAACAAGTAGCAAACCATATCCATGGATCATCAAGAAAGATATAATAGTGCACAGAGTCATAAGACACTCTGAAATTTCCTTCTCCTTTCCCTCTTTCCAGCATGAACTACAAGCACACAATACAGGACCAGTTATATTTTAAAAATTAATGCAGCCACATGTTCTCAAATTTTTGAGGGGCAATTAGGAGAAGCCTAAGCCAGAAATACTCAGAAAGTCATTCAGGATAGTTGTAAAAGGAGACAACTACTAAAAATGAGAGAACTCAGATGTTACTTCTCTCATTGTCTCCTTTCTAGAGTTCTTTTAGGACAATACTAAAGCTCTAATAACCTTTAATATAGTTGTTTTGGTTTTTTATTCAATCATACTTTCTCATTTACTCCTTCAGCTCCAGTGGAAGCTTATTCTAGAACACCACTGACCTAGTAGTAGGAGACATACCATTTCCAGTCTAAATTTATTCAGAGCCAGTTACTGTGCTTAAAGAGCTTTTCTTCCTCCCAAGGGGAAGCTTATTCAGTGATCTGTGTTCCCTTATTTACTCAGATATTATTCACAAAGGAAATTATCTCTCCTCCAAGCCTTCCCTGGCTGGCTTAAATAACCAAGATCTTTCTGTCACCTCTTCTTTGCCTTCTTTTATCGATCTCACTAGAAATTACTGAAACTACAAGTCATAAATGCCAACAATCAGCATTTGATACTTTCTTTAAAGCAAAATTGGGATGTGTCTGGCAGTGGATCTGTTGAATGAGAGACCAGAGTTCTTGTGATATCCCCTAATGGATGAAGAACATTCATGGATATTTTGTAATACATCTATACTATTTTTTAATGAAAAATTTTTACTGGAATTCAGCCTGACCCAGCTGCTTCATTGTAGGTGAATGCATTATTGTCTCAGGAATGGGAACAAGAAAACCTCTCAAAAGATGAAACTACATCCTATATCAGGTAAAAACTATAAAGCTGTAAGAGAGAGTCTCGAAAAAGACATCGGTCAGCTTTAATTTAAAGACTGGACATCTGTGTCCCTGCCTGAGGTAAGGGGCCCACTCTGAAATAATACCAAGTGAAAAACCTGTAAGAAGGCAGGTCTGCAACCTTGGGAGGTAAGACGGAACACTTATTTTAAAAAAAGAAAAATAAAAAATGGCACATTCCCACTCCACAAACCCACAAACCACTAGTGAGTGCTCCAGTTGGTGTTGTCTCTAAATCAAAGACAAGAAATAAAACCTTTGCTTTTACTTTAGTGAGGAAGGAAAGAGATAATTTTTCCTTGGAAAGATACTCCAAAGTGCTTTATACCACTGCTCAGTTTGTTGGTGTCCCAGGGTCACTCCTACAGCCTGTTGCATTGCTCCATGACTTCCATGGCAATTGAGAACAGCAACAGGATCACACAGAAAGGCATTATGTACTCTTCCCTGCTCATGAGTTTCTGGGCTGTTTTAATTTGTTCCATTCTGCTTTTATATTCTTTTAATAAATCTGAAGGCCTTTCATCACTAATGCAGCACTAGACAAAACAAGTGGGAAGGATTATAAGAAATTTGATCAGCAGCAACAAAAAGCCAGTTTAACTGGGGGGTTACTGCTCTGCTTGTGATGTTTTAACTTTTGTGAGAGGCGGAGGCTTAGTTTACACTGGGATTTCCTGCATGATTTACAAAGCAGGAGTGAAACCCCTCACATCCATTCTGATACATCTCTCCCTTCATCCATCAGTGCTGACAGCGCTAATCTGTGAAGAATTAGTGAGCTAGAAGTTCAAGACAGCTCTTCCCTTCATCTGGCTATAACACTATTCATGGAAACTGCATATAAAAGGTACCAATAAATGTCAGTCTTCAATGGAAACAAAAATGATTGATTGTACATTTTTGCATGATAAAGTTTATATAACAAAAAGACTGATTATCAAATCATCAACAATAAAAAATGGAAATACAGACAAAGGAGTATTCTGTGAAGGACTTGATTTTTTCTAGCCAAATTTTTTCTCTTCTGTTTTCAAAAGGCATAATTTGATCAGCATTAAGTGTCAGCACTGATATTGCACCATAGACAGTGTCTATCTACAAGTCAGCTTCTAGTTTCATGTGAGACACCTGATTTGTCAGTGGACTAAAACATAGCTAGTGTGGAGCTGGGGAGGATCAAGTATGTCTAATTCATAAATAAATTGGTTCAGTGGCACAGCATAGACTGAGGAAGTCACACTGACTTTGCAGACCCAAAATGCTTGTGATTGGCTCCTGTTTGATTGAACCTGGGAATATCTGCTGCATCCAGCTGACCATTTTCAAAGGGTTCTAACTGGTGCAGCTATTGAAGCCATGAGCTGGAATTGATGTGCACAGCACAAAGTCAAGACATATAAATCTTTAGTCTTTCTGTGAAGAACAGCAGCATATTTTCTCAGCAGGAAAATGTATGAGGTGTGGTTACTGCTACAGAAGAGATCAGAAACACAGGCTTTGCTTCTTCTCCCCTTCATGGTTGCAAAATATGCACACTGAAGAAAAGAGACTATTCGAGCAACAAGAAACTCAATAGTTCCTCACATTTTTTTGTCCTTCCACAGTCTTAAAACAATACCATGGTTCTAACAAACAATGAGGGTGCTGACTAGATCTCACAGTCATCTAACATTTTTCCAATAAATTAGTTGACTAATGCAGCAGAGAGGTGACACGAAAAATACTTGCAGGTAGTACTAATTAGGGAATGCAGTATGGCAGTTCTCCTTCTCTCATTCTTAAAGTACGCTTTTAGGCTCCTAAGAACATTTATTACCCTTTTCACTCTGGGGCCTATTTAAGGGAAGCCAGGCTGACCCTAGGCAGGGGCAAATAGTGTTCTTGCTCATGGGTACTGTAATTTACAGGAGATTCCCTGAAATGTCTTGTCTGCATTTCAGCTAACATCTCCTCCTCTACAGGCTTGCACTTTTTCTCTCTCTTTTCTGTGGAAAGTGGTACCTAACAGAATGGGTATGAATTTTATAGGAGGTCAGTGCAAGCCTCTACATCAGACACCTCTTCAAAACCCTGTCTGATTTAGAGAGGGGAGAAATTGTTCCTGCATGCAATTTAAATGTCATTTAAAATAGTTCATAACTTGACAAGGAGAAATACTTCACAGTGTCATAGAGCTCCTGCAATGCTGGGCAGGTGGTCATGGCAATTTCTTTGGGGTAGTTATAGAAAAGTACTCAAGCATGTCTCTTAAACTGAGGTATGCCTGGGGTTGCACGGTCTGGCAACATCTTGTCATAGCACCAAACTGTCACACATACCCCTTGGTGGAAGTGAATTGAGTCAGGGTGAGAAAAGTCTCTCGGGACTTCTGCTGTGAACGGCTCCTTTCTTGTTGCCTCCAATACTACCTTGAATTATGTCTTGAATTACCAAAAGATTTTGGCTATCTGGAAGATTGCAACACTTGAGTGCTCATTTTCACAGTCTCCTGCAAATGATAAAGCATTATTTCATGATGGAATAGAAAGATTGGGGAAAAATAAGTGTCAAAATAATGCTGAAAATGAGCTTGAGAACAGTAGATGTATTTCACATGAAGAGAGGCTGTGTGGATTGGAGGTCCTTCAAAGACAGGAGAGAGATTTTAGATGATATTCAATAGGTTTGTCATATTTCCCTTTTGATGAAAGATACATCACAAGCCCCAGAAAACTGTGTTTTAAAGGCAACAGGACAAACCTTTCCCTTCCCTGCAAATCCCAACTCGGGACAAGGTAGAAGATGGGAAATCATTATCTACTGAGAGAAAATGATGTGACTAGCATATCCCAAGGCAATGCTCACATATCAAAAGAAGAGAAGTCTTTAATGTGTTCACATATTGACCGCCACAGTAAGGAGAAGCTCAGAGCAGTCGGTGTCAGAAAGCAGCACTTTTCTGCAATATGTCTTGAGTGTGTGCCTAGATAGTTTAGGATGCAAGGAAAAGAGGATGGCTGCCTGCCTGGGACAATGAAAGGTAAAAAAAGGCGTCTTCTTTCATAGCAATTAATGTACAATTTTATTTAGGCTTTATTCCTGCAATGACTTTAAAAACTATTTTTAAATATATGGTGGGAATTGGCATGAGATGGCAGAAAGAAATGCAACAGAATATATTTGTAATGCTTAACCCCAAATCAATCCCACAAGAATGGCTGTGCCTTTTCAGCTCAACCTGGAAAGATTATCTGTGAACATGAAGACTCCAAATTTAGCAATAAGTATAGTTGTGTATACATAAAAGCATACACATATATCACACTACCCAAAACATAGCTCCGATTACACAGCCCAACGATTTGGGATTGCCAACAATGATTTTATTTATCATAATTTTGAAATCAGGGCCTGAAAAATGAAATTTAGATTCTCTTAATGAGGTCCCATAGGAACAGCAAGAATTCAGACATTCTTTTAAACATTTGTCTTTTAAACATTTGTCTCTAATGAGTAAGTAGGGATTAATTTTATTGGATTGTAAGGCAGTTTCGAAAATTTGGATGGAAAGGTTATACGGAAAGCATCAAGATAAATCCTGACAGGGAAGCTAGTCTGTCATATTTCCTTCAGTTGTAAGAGCTATGAGAAAATGGGATGAAAAGACATTTTTGCTGCAACCAGAACATTTGGAGAAAAAAGCTACTAAAGAAAAAAATTACTGTCTTGAAGAAATATATGAACTACAGTTATGCCTTAAAAAATAACTAATGTCAATTCCCTCATCTCTCTGCAACTTAAGTCACAGTTCCCAAGTGACCAAACTGTATTGACTGTGTAGTGGCTGATAGGATGAGTATATTCCTGTCACCCAAGGATAATTTGCAGAACATCCATACTACCTTTTCATGACTGCTGCTGCAACTTTAATTTGATAGGAGTACACAGAATCTCCCTGCATTTGCAGGGCTTAATAATATCTTTTAGGTGACTATGATGCCAACAGACCCTCTGGCTTGTTTCTAACCAACACCAAAATCAGAATTAATTTATTTAAGAGTAATATTATGCTTGGAGAAAATGTCATGTTTTTACTGATGTTGACAGTAAAGCTATTTCAATAGTAAATGATGGTGGTACGAACCCACAACTGCTGTTCGAAGAGGTTGCCCAGTACTTAACATATGTGAGTGAAGCTTTATGGTGAGAAACATATCCTACCTAATGTTCCATGTTATTGCTGGAAACAATGGACTGACACATTTCATCTGTAATGTACTTTCTTCTTTGAAAATGTTCCTAGAATTTCTGTACAACATCTAATTTATTTCATTCATGCAAATACTCAAAGGTGACATTGAAAATCTCAAGAAATGCTGCTTACATCACCATATTTTCAGAACAAGATGTTATTGGCAATTTTTTTGTTTTCATGCACAGTAATGCAGCTGTCACAAAGAAATGTATATCTTTAAACTTTATCCACTGCCTAGCACCACTTTTAACCAGGTTGTATCTTATTTTTTGCATTTTTTTTTTTGTTGAAACCTTGGCTCAGGTAACCCTGAGTAAAGCAAACAAGAGAAAGCACTTCTGCTAACATAGCAAATATTGAAATGTCGTATGTGCTATTTGAACTTCTATTCATCTGAATCTCATCTCTCTCTCTCTATACATATGACAGGCATACACACATGCAACACATATAAATATATACAGAAATTTCTTTGAATTGTCTTTCTCTCTGCATGTGTATAGGTATAAAGGAATAATTTCATATATGTTCAAGATCATAACTAGATCTAATATTTTCTTGCCAAATTCCTTGTGATATAAGTTTAAATGCATTAATTTCTAAAAAGAGATTCCAGAGGAGTCAAAATGTAATTACGAATCTTGTATTAGGAAACACAGCCTGAGAGATATATATCTATAATTTAACCTTCCACCTTAAAGGGAAATTTTGAGAGAGAAAATTGCCATTTCAAGAAAAGTAGCAAACTGTTGGTGTTATTTCTTATGAAGGAAGATACATTTATTGACTAGCTGTACTTAAATGATGTCAAGGAACAAGAGCTGGCACAATCTGTCACGAGAACTTTAAAAATCTCAGCCAATTTAATTAGGATGAGCTATGGTACAGTGCAATAATTTTCTGGTCTTTTAGTGTGTCAGCAGATAAGTTTTGCATTGAAGTTCTATGGTATTTTTACAGAAAGAAAATCAATATAACGTTTATATCTAGAGAAGCTTAAGTAAAATTCTCAGAACTATTGAACACTTGCAACTGTGTCATTCGTAACAGGACTCTCTTGTTTTCTTATATTGTACAATAAATTAAGAGCTACTGGCTTGGTCAATTTGGAGGTTTTCATGATCTCTTGATTAGATAAGTTCCTTTAGATCCCAGGCCAACAGAGGATATACTACATCCTGGAGAAGTCAATTACTTTTGAAATGCATAAGGAGCAATGAGATGTATTTGCAGACAGTCCTTTAATAATTTTTCCAAGAGTCATATTGTGACATTAGAAATGTATTTGAAGGAAGAACTCTTGTTTGGGACTATGTCACTCTTTATCCAGTATACTTGTGGACTTAATTTGGAATGGGAAGCCAGAATACGGTGGTACATAGACAATGATTAGCAGAAAACACATTGCTAGTGAGAAGTCTTGATGCTGCTTATGTTTTCAGAATTAAAATGAGAAAAAAGAGGTTTATAGAGATACTATAAGATACTACTTACGTGAGTAACTTAAACAGTATGACTGCTTCAGTTGCTGTAAAGTTTAAGGTCTTCTGCAACAGTACTAGACTACAAGGGAAAAATTAGACCTACAAAAATCTCTTCCCTGAAAGTTGAAAATATATTTCCATATTTTTATGGATTCATTTACAGCTTCATCTAAGACTTGACACTGCAGAAGTTTGTAGTACCTTTAATTTTGACTGCACTAGGCTCTTCGCTGAACAAGAACCACTGAAGGTCGTTGCTTTGAAGGACAAGAGGAAATGGAAATGTAAGTGCTTCCCAGTCAAGTTTGAGAATTTCAAAATGTGCATTTGAGGAGTAATTCATATACTCCTATTTGTAACAAAAAATGCTTGAATTGAGTACCTGAGAAAAATACCTACATGACACCCTTTGTACAACTATTAGAAGGAGGTTGTATTCCTTCAGCAAAGCTTACCTCCTCTGTGTTAGGTCTGTAAAGCTAAGGAGATAGTTACTATTTAGCATTAAGAAAAATACCCAGAAGGTGCAACCTATTTGTCATTCAAACCAGAGGAAGTGGGAGAAAGTCTAGACATCAGATTTCTTGACAGCTGAAATATTGTACTATTAGCAACACCTAAATAAATAATACATACTGTGGAAATGATATTGCAAGTGACTATTGAAAACATTTCAAACAGAGGTAGTTGGGGAAGAAATGAAAACATTACAGAAATAACAAAAAGGAAAAAGCAGAAACACCAGGGAGATTACTGAAAATAAATACAGAGCCTTTACATATCCAATGGCAACCCTTTATGTGCTCTAAGCATCCTCATTTATGGAAAGGGCCATACACTTAAATATTTCTTCATTTTACCAGCTGGTTAGCTGGGGTAAGAAGAAGGTTTTTATGTGCTTTCACTTCAGATGTATGTGTATACACAAACTTTGTGTCAATGTCAAGCTTTTAACAATTTGAAATCCATTTTTCAGCAAGTCTATTATTCACAATTAATTGCACTTGTTAATGTTGTGTTCCACATACTCCTGATAAATCTCATTGTCACGCCATAACTACTCCCCTCATTTTAAATGACATGGTGTTTTGCTCTGAAGCTGTGAGTTTTAACGAAGCTTGTCTTCCCATGTACTTGAATTCTTATTTTCATCCTTAATAGGGCCCTAGGTGAATACTACAGACAGTTGCTGCCTCAGTCCAGCCTGCAGACAAAACCAATACAACAATTCCTCTGCAGACAGTGCTTAGAGTAACCTGACCTGAATGGGGATCTCAGTTGGCAAAGAAACCAAATTACAGTTCCATCTTGGGAACTAAGGTGGAGGTCATCAGTGGGGAAAAGTTATTACTGTGTCATAATTACAATAGTGAAGAATAAATTGATCTATTTCATTTCAAGTGATGGCAAGGCCTTACTTCTTGTCTCTACAAACAAACTGATACACAAAATTCAGTCAGAGACAGGGGTGGAAGAAAATAATAAATTGTTAGAAGGCAATAGCATTTATAAATGTTTCACAGATAGCATCTAATTAAGCGATTCAGGGAAATTGTTTTCACAGCTTTGCAAATTTGACAAGGAAATGTCCTACTTTGGATACATCTGTATTCAGCAGTAACAATGCATCTGCTGTGAAATGAATTGCATTAAAAAACCCCAACCATGTCTCTTTAAGTGGGATGGGATAAATGTCATAAGACAGCATACTCTAAGGCAGTGTTTGGTTATCAATGGAAAAAACTACTGTCACTGTAGTATCTTAAGTCAGCTGTGAAAAAGGGGGAAAAGGACTAATTATGCCTTCACTAATATTTCTGTGTCTTTTTGCTCAAGTCAATGCTATCTTAAAACTTAATGAAATAAATTGATATGTTTAGAAAAAAAGATCAGTCACAAAAGACCTTAATGTGGTATATTTTTCTTTAATGATAATGACAGGAGGTTGGTGTTCAAGTTTAAATAGCCACATTTTTGGCTTATTACACCAGTCATCACCATGACCCAGTGAAGTTGGCACTATGAGAGATAGGGTGGCAAATGAAAATGTATCCATCTAAATATCCTTCACTCCTGAACTAAAAGCGACTGTCATTCATTTTTAGTAGCCTACCACTGGAAGAACAGCTCCCTGGTGTCCGTTCCTACAAAGTACTTTTCTGTATCAGTAAATATTGATGTGTCTCTCTGTTCCCAGGAGAGAAAAGTGTGGTGACCCTGGAGAGTTCATGCTTGAGTGTGTGAGAGCCTGAAGTACAATAGTTGGAGCACCAGTTTCCCCTAATACTGTGATAGCCATAGCCAGACAGGTTGTGAAAAGAGAATTTAAGGGGCTAAAGAAATTGGAAAAAGCAGAAGGGGGAGAGAGGGAGAGAGAGGGAGAGAGACACAACTAGGAGTGAAAAAAGCAGAGGATTTAGGGCATTGGAACTCAGACAAGGGCTGTGTAACAAAGAAGGGGAAGAGAATATCAAAACATGGGAAAGGAGAGGAAAAAAATGAACTTAGAGATGTAAAAAGAGTTGTGGAAAAAGAGTGTGAGAGATGCAATTCAGAGAAATAAAAATTTTGCTCAATTTATCTTGAAAAAATTATTAGATATTAGTTTGCTTCAGCTGCCAACTACAAAATCCAGATGAAAGTGTAAAAACCAGATGGCTCACAAGGAAGTGAACACAACCTCACATTACAGCCACTGATGGGAGGAATAAAGTGGAAGAAACAAGAAAATCTCCAGGGCTGGTATCTTGGTTTGGATGTAGGCAGGAGAGATTCCCATTGGGAGGAAAGGCTCTTTTCATATTTAGATGAGATCCGCACTAACCACATAACATAATTCACTACTCCTCATAAATCAAGCTAAGAGAAATTCCTCTTTAGTACTTGAAGACAGCATTGCCTTCAAGGCTCAACACTGTTTAGTTGCCTATCTATTGATAAAACCAGCCTTGTCACCTTATACATACAGTCCCTTTAATGTCAGTTGCATCTCCAATGCCTGTCAGCATTTTTACAGGGCTGGCTAAAACATAAATCTTCCTACACATAGTTATACCTCATGTTTAGAGCAGTTTGCATGTTGGTAACCCTGAAAATGAAAAGTAGGGCCTATCATACATTCATGTACAACCACGACTAGAGCTTTTACCCCCACAACATTTGTTTGGTTTCCTTACCATTCCAGAAAACCTGTTTTTGCTGTTGTTGATATCTCTCCTTGTTTCCTTCAAGCTGTGTAATCATTCCGTTACCATCCTGGGTATTTGACACTTTCTGGTGAATTTGTTAGCATAATACACCAGTCCATTAATTTTAAGTTGAGGACCAGAAAAATGCAGAAGAAAAAAAAATTACCTATATCCGGAATCACCAATGATGATAGTATCACAGTTATATTATAGTATTAGTATTACTCTTTGTCTCACAACACACCAACCATGGAACCAAAACTAGGCAATCTTCAAACAGGATTTTGGGTTGTAATTGGTATTGCCATTCCACAGAGGGTATCAAAAATTTTAAAAAGTTGAGCAGACCCTTCATCATCCGCAGAAGTGGACCTGAACCACATCTGAAAGCTGATCAAACTTAACAACTAGGCTACTTAACAATTTAAATGACAACTTTTCAGCTTAATTAACAACAGTATTCCTGTTTTCTTATACCAAAACTTATCTGTATTGTGTATATTCCACATTTGTGAAAACAGTTATTTGCCTGATGAGGCTGTAGTAAGGGAAGGCCTTGCTCCAAAGTCAAGATACTGTAGAAAGAGCCAAACAGGTAATCAATAGTTGTGTGTGCAGTGGTGGACATATAGGCATATGGATTAATATAAGTTGGTATACACAGCTGGCAAAGTGTGTACTCAGAGTCATGGATTTAGGAGATTAAATTTCTTATGGATTTAAGTCTAAAAATTATGTCAATGTCAGCAACAGCCTGGATGACACCTTATTTGGCAATAGCCTGTATCTGTGAGATGCTGAGGGCTCCTCATTCTGACTTTAGTAAGGGCTGTGTATTCTGTGCATGCCCCAGAATCAGACTGGCAATAATTTGACTCTAACTGCACAATAGATTCTGTAATCACAACTGTCTGATCCCTCTAATATGTCCATTCCTTTCTCTGTTCCCGGGGAAAGTCTGCAAGGAAATTAGAGATACAGATAATGGCAAAGCAATTTGACTGAAAAGAGCAAAAGTGTACAGACCTTTTCCCCAGATGAACAGGCTCAAGTTAGACAGCTACTGTCTTTCCTTGGTGTATGTGTACACTTCGCCTTCCCATTCTTTACTTCATTCACATGAACATATCTCAAAGCACAGCCACTATGCTGTGGCATTTAAAAATTGACTATTTACCCAAAATGTCAGTGCCTGAATGGAAGACTGTGTCCATTCTTAAAGACCCAGAAGACACAGGGGCACCTTCCAACATGAGGCAACTTAAAAAATTGGCATTTTAATTTTTCATTTGCAAGAGTTTGCTAAATGTCATCACTCATTGGAATGGGCCTACTGACCTCTCTGGACCACTCACCTGAATAATGAGTTAAGTCTGCACATCTTTTAGAAAAACCCAACAGCCCTGAACTTTGCACAGTCTTTTAATAACGTTTTACTGGGAAAGAAGAGAAACTTTCAGAATAACCAGAAATATTTTTGCTCTCTCCTCAACCCCATATTATGCAATTTTTCTTTATAAAGGCAGAGTGTTTTGTTTCCTTGAAATTGTTCTTTTTAGAAGTGTAGCACATTTCTTGGAAAATAAAAAAAAATAAGGTTAGCTAAAGGAATAGCAATTTGTCTGTGGCATTTCAGCAAATGTGGCAGTTTTCTCCTGTGCCACCAGTTTATTTCAGTTATGGGAATACAACCAACCAATACGTTTCTGAAGCATGAGTGAAAAAAAAGGCCATAAACCAAAATCCATCTGTAAGCACAGAATCAGTCAGTGCTGCTGTAGCCAAAAATAAAGATTTTCCTCAAAGTTAACCCAGAAGTTAAGTGTACTAAAGGCAAAACCCAAGATCAATGTGAATATTTTAAATGGGAATTTAACACATGCTACAAAAAAAGCTTTTAATTAAAGGGATTAATGCTAGGCGAAACACAGGTACATACATGACACTATCATATTAATGAATGGGACAGATCCTTTCCTTTCATCTGATGTTGTTCTGAAGGATGATGATTGCTAAGTGAACTATCACCTTTTGTGAACCACTGCATATCATGCAGTGGTTTCATAGCTCATCTAGGCTTCTCCTTTCTCTGAACAGAGACATACCACCTTGTATGATTAGGTGGTATAAGGCTGAGGATGGGAAATTCTTAAATGTCCCTGCCACTTCTCTGGGAATTGATTTTGTTGTAAGAAGGTATTGGCCCTATGTGGTGGGTTTGTGTTTC